>PPHD01020340.1:0-13692 GCA_002909625.1 Bambusicola thoracicus
AAGGTACTCGTAGAAACTGTAACATTAGTGCATCTGAGCACTGATCTGAGTTTGTATAGGCATAGAGGTATTGGAAAAGCAGTTACTTCTGTTACATTACTGTACCCCTGCAATTTCCAGTGCAGGTTTCTCTAAAACTAGTATTACAGTACACTAGATTGACTGGTTAACACTATGTTAAATTATCCCCCAAATAGCAGTACATAACTCTTTCATCAAAGCCCATCAAAGTTTTTTGAGCACAAAATAACTGCTAGGAAGCTGCAAACCATTTTGTTGGCGAGGCACTGAGCCCAGCGGCCATAGCAAGGAAATGATTGTGACTTTAGGTTGCTGCAGTGAATCATTTCTGTTTTCTGGTGAGGACAGGGGAAAGAAGTTGTGGCAATGCAATGTCTTTGAATGTAGAAAACCTCTGTTCTCAGAGCATCTTTGAGCATGCAGTAATACCGAGCTGTGGAGGCTTACCAGCACAGTTCTTTGATGTCAGCAGGGAGAAGATTACCCATGCACAGATCTCATGCTGGTAAGTTGATTCACTGCGATCAATGGATGAGACAGCACACAGAGCAGTGAATGCTCGGTGTAAAATTGATTCTCTTCTCATTGAACTAGCCCCTGTCACTCAAAAGCTTGGAGTCCCTCACTGGATTTAAAACCAGAAATTTCTGACCATTTCATACAATGGAGGCAAATCCATTTATTTTTTCTAAGGCCAGTTTTCAAATACCAAGTAAGCCATATCTCTGTCACTCCATTGCCCAAATAGTTTTGCTGCCTCAAGCTTGTGTTCATGGTTGCCTGTCCATGGAATGGAGTCAGATTTACCTGACATGCTTTTAACAGCTGATGGGAGAGGATAGTTATGTTAACAAGAAAATTTAAGATGTTTTGATCAAGTTCTTTCATAATTCTTTTTACATAAATTGCTGTATTGTTCCTATTTGTCTCTTCTGGCCCGTGTGCCAGGATTTATTTCCAAACAACAATAGCAACAAAAGGAGCATGAAATTCTAATTCATATCCCACTGGGTAAAACACTGTACACATCACAGCTAGCTTGACCTCCTGTTTTAATCTGTAACATATGTTGTTCCTGGCTCAGTGATTCACAGAGGAGAAGAAAAGCTGGTGATGTTGATCTAACCATGACACTTAATGGGTTTGTAGATTAAGCATCTTCTAATGACCAAATTGCTCCACATTCTTCTCTCTCAATGGAAAAATGGACTTTAATTCTGTGCCTTTTAAAACAAGTTTTCCATCTCGGGGAGGTTCGTACCTCTTGATGTCAGACTGGTTACACAGAGTTTGTCTTTCATTATTTAACAGGAAATAATAATGCAGTGTACCCTGCTGGAAAATGGAAGATGTTGGAGAATTGAGACATTTCATTTTCTCAACAATATCTTTTGCTTCCTATTTTGAGTAGTCAGTCAGTTATCTCCAAGGAACATTTGTTCAATCACTCAGTCTTCTACTTCTCTTTTATGTTCTTTTTTCTGTTACCATGTTGGTGCTGAACTACTTGGAATTACTGCTAAAGGAGAAAATAGCTGCCACTTTCTCATAAAGTCTTGCCTTCTACAGTGGAGGTGAATTTATGTGCTTGATAGCTTTGAAAGTGACTGGATTCCTATTTCCTTTTTCATTATAGTTTACTGATCTGTGGGTTTTTTAATAGAATTCTTAGCTTATTATTCAACAATAGCTTTTAACCCAAAGAGTGTTCTGTTGAGCAGTGCTGAGGTTTGTTACCTGTCAAATATTACTTATTTTGGGAGTTTCTCTGCTCTTCCAGAACTTTCTTGGAGTTCTTTCCTGTGCCCCTCTACTCATTCTTCAGTATTTGCAGCATATTGCCTGGTCAGGAGGCTAAAGGAAGGAGACCTGCGTTTGAAAGCTTCAAATAAGCACAGTGAGGATGGAGTCTCTTACATGTTGACATTTGGTTAGCAGAAAAGATGAGGTATGATTATAGTTAGTGATAGCATGTCCCTAAAATGTTATTTATCAAACATTTATTATTTAAGTCTATACAAGTGTGTGTATGTCTGTGTGCCTACTGTATGCTCGCACATGTCACTGTGAACATACAGATTTTCATTTTCATGTTTATGTTCTGAATAGCAAAGCCATTGCTGATCTCTGAAATCACCTTGATAGGCTAGGGGTTATCTTCTGGTTTCTACAAAACCTTCTGCAATTCACTTTTTGCCACGAGGACTTATCAGCACGTTGAGACGAGACTTAACACCTTCATTTAATTCTGTTAGTCTTCTGCTTTGGAAACTGTGGTTGTTTTGTGCCTCTGAGAAATTTATACATAGTATTGGATTAAAAAAAAAAAAGCTACTATGACATTGTGCAGCTGGGAAAGGCTGCATGGTAGTAAAATATCCCACATACACATTTGTTTAATGAATGCAGCTCTGGTTCCCAGTAGCGGTTACATTGCTGAGCGAGGCATCTGCCACAGCTTAATTCTGCAGCTGATGAATGATTTGTCTTCCCATTCTCTTGTAACAAGAGTCGAGTGATGGATGATGAGTGCGTGTTTTGTTTTGCTGCATAGAAAATCTGTGCACGCAGATGTATGTGGAGGGGAAGAATGGAATTGGTGGGTAATGAGAGATGCTGTGATGGGCTCTCAGGAAGACCAGTCCATGGGAATTGAGTTTGGTAGAGTTTGATGCTGACTGCTCGGGGGGGTGGAAGATGGAGCGTGGGTGGTTACTCTCTTTTGGATGTGCTTTCCATTTGGTAAATATTTACCTAGTTTTGAGCAGTTGAGCTTAAAGGCTGTGTAAGTCTGTTGGGCCTCTCAAGCACTTGAAACCAATCCGATAGCTGTGGCTTGCTGAGGTGCTTAGGGTGGGTGAAGTACTGATCAATAGGCTTCTAAGTAAAGACAGCAGCACAGTCAGAACTGAGCAGTACTGCAGCTTCAGCCGGCTTAGGAGGAATTTGTATGTATTCCTCAGTTCTGATACATTTTTAATAATAAAGTAAGAAATGTAACTCTCGGTACTCAGGGTTAAAAAGTACCCACTACCTGCAGGGTGAATGTGCTTCCATTTGTTTAATCAGTGAGCATTTCATACAGATTACATTACCAAGTAAAGTTTTGCCATGTCCTTGATTCCTTCTTCAGTCTCATACATCATATTGGTTAGAGTATTAGCTGAGGGAAAAATGAAAATTGCTTACTGCAGGATTAGATTGCAGTGAGAGTGAACTGTTACTGACACTGAAGTTACTTTGAAGCCTGAGTTGAACTTAACCACATAGTTGCATTTCAAAGAAAATTCATACTTTACATATTTACGATTAGGGCTGATAGGCTATAATATCTGCTGTAACAACCCACACTAGTTATTTTGGATTAGCATAAACTTGAATGCTGAAGAAGTGCTGACATGGGATTTATTTATTGCAATGAGCAGCGCAGATGACGTGGCCAACTGCCTTTCTCTTGTGTTCACATCAAGAAATGCTTGCTCTCAGCCTTCTGGAAGGGGCATGCTTGTCTTGCTGCACGTGAGGATGCTTTTATCTATAAACTGTGGCACTGTAACATTGCCCAATGCTGTTACTTGCCTGAATATCAAAAATCCATTGATCAGTGGATTTGATTTCAGAGCTTTGGGGATGATACCCCTCCATTTGCACGTGGCACCATTTCCATTTGCCTTGTGTGGCACTGCCAACATAAACATCTTACATCACCCGCTTACTAAAAACATTTGCATTTTTGTTTTCTCCAATATAAACTTTGCATTCCTGACTGCTTACAGTCTGAATCTGTTGCTTGAGCAGTTTCAGGCAATTGCAAGCTGGAGGATAGCAGGGCTTTTTCATACATACTTTTTTCCTGTATTGGTAAAATTCTTGCCGAAAAGTCAGATGTTGAACACAGTTGTTCCTTTTTTCTCCTCTTCTGTTTTCCCTTGTGCATGTTTTCTCTTCTGAGGACCATAATGTTATTTCCTTGTACTTTCCATAGCAAAGGTATTATAGCTGCAAATCAGTGAACGCCGCAAACATCTGTTGAATCTGAGTCACCTTCTGCTTCCCTTGTGATATTTGTTTTCCTTTAGAGCAGTTTCATTTGTCTCTTTGTCTGCACACACTCTGTGCTTGATTTTTGAGTTTCCCTTTGGCGTGCTGCTTTGCTGTTTCCTTGTTGCTTGTGTTTTCCTAACGCTCGTGCTGTTTCTCTGGAAGAGTTGATTTTTATAGCTGGTGCTTTTGATCCTTTGTACTTTTGAATAGCATCACAGCCAAATAGCACTGAAGTATCAGCACTGTATCTGTCCTGCCAAAACACAGACCTTTAGCAGTAGATCCTGGTGTAAGAGCTGGCAGTGAGGATGCACGGACCTCAGGCACCGAGAGGTGATCCCACAAGGAATTTGCTGCAGCAACTGAAGGAATTACCTCTTCCTTCCGACAGATGCTACAAATCTGTCAACAGAAGGGAATTTGGAGATGCATCACCTCTTGGACCCAACGTTGTATTTTGAAGGAGCTTTTCTGAGCAGTTCAATCTAAGACATCAGTTACAACACAAATGCATTTGAAACATGGAAGGCTATTTTTTTCATTAACTTTCTGCAAGGGTGTGATTTCTTAAGCTGTCATAGCAGCCACCGGAGCTCATCGGTCAGTGTCCTGAGCAGCATCTGAGTCCTGCAGTCTTGTGTTCAACCAGTTCAAATGACACTGATGTGAGTGTTCATAGAAAGAGTTGGGGCATTACTCTTCAGAGCTCAGCAGCATGTAAGAAGCAGTGATCAGACTTTGTAAATACAATTTGTCATCAGTGCAAAAGTTGAGAAGGGTTGCTGCTGATCTGGAAATCACTGTTATCTGTTAAAGTTCTGATCCAGGCCTTGTGTTTAACTGGAGTTAAGTACCTAAAGGTACAGGAGATGTCTGCCTGGAGAGATGGTGGAGATCTTTGGAGATGCTCACGGTCAGGCTGGAGGGTCTCTGAGCACTGATGGGGCTGTGGGTGTCCATGTGCGTTGCAGGGAGTGAGACCAGATGGCCTTTAAGAGTCCCTTCCAACTGAAGTGATTTGATGATTCTCTGATTCTGTAAGAAGTGTATGGCAAAGAAAGGGAATGGAGATAACCCGGGGAGGGATAAAATTTAAATAGGGAAGAGGGGCAGACTTAAGTGACCCAAATAGATCGGATCTAACCCAGGCGAGGTGCCAGCTTTCTGAAGATCTGGAAGCAATAACAAGTGCAGGAGACATTGGCCCTTAGAAATAAATCAGCCTTAGGTAATTTTGCCTGTCTCAAAGATGTCCATGGAGATTTTCAAGACCTGTGGAGATGTGGCACTGAGGGGCCTGGTTGGTGGTATGGTGGGTTTGGGTTGGGGTTGGGGATCTTAGTGGTCTTCCCAGCCTTAATGGTTCTGTGATCTGGGCTTCTTCTTTGTTAGGTTTGTTCAGTTCCTGCTGCTGTGGTGCTGTCACCTCCAAAGCTGAATGCAGCAGACATTAATAACACTACACTAATAATCCTGTCCAAAAAGCAGGCTCACGGCCCTCTACAAAACTGAACAGCATAGATCATCTGGGGAGTAAAGGCTGTGTCAGCAGTATTGGCAACAAAGACTGTATTTATGCACTGTAGCACATTTCACTGTGTAGTGTTGATGCCCCAAGGTATTCCAGTTAACCTGCCCACATGATCACCTCTGCAAAGCAGCCCTGAAGGCCGTTATCTGGTACCACTTCAATAGCAGCAACAGTTGCTTACACGGAAGGGTAATGCTTACACAGAAGGGTAATGCTAGGAGTGTTCTCACCATATTTCAACTTGTAATATATACTATGACAGCTGACAGGAATGAGAGCCAAAGCTATTTTTCAAGCCAGGGTCCTACAGTAGTTCCTGAGCTAACCATGATTTGAAAGCCACTCCACAGAGGATTTCATCCTTTGATCAGCACAGCTCCCAGAAACAGTCATCTGCAAATGGATGTTCGTCTGCCTTTTGCTACATGAGTGGACTGTGGCGTGCTTGCTTTCCTCTCATCAAGGGGCTGTGGGTAATGGCTGCTGAAAGATGACCTGATTGTGCAAAGAGTACTCATAGGACATGTCATAGGACATGGAGGGGAGGGGGGGAAGGTAATTGAATATACCACTCTGGTTTTTAGAAGGCAAGATGCATCTGAATGGCTAATAATTTGCAGCTAGAAATGATTAAACCTGCATTGACTTGGAACCATAATTAATATAAATCGCTGCACTTCAAAGGACATTTTAAAGGACTTTGCATAAAAAAGCAAATCTCAAACCCCACAGTCCTAATTGGTTTCATTTGCGTTTCAAGAGTTCATTTGGCTTATGCCTGCAGTCCTCTGACAAGCTTTTCCTTTTAGCAGCTGCCTATAAATTAGAGCAGTTGTTTTTACTGGTAGCAGCGATATAAGAGTTCCCACAGCCACAGTGAGAGTAGGTCCCTAATTAATCTTATAGAATTTTATTGTTGATTCATGACAGCACGTTTTGTGTTGCTCAGGGCTTTTATTATGCTTTCATACTCCGGAAATTCACAATCAAAATAAGTTCGAATAACATACGGCTGCTCCAGATGTAGGTGGCTTCTTTTATGGTGTAATTACTTTCCTTCGAGGTGCTGGATGAGATGCCCAGATTCAGGTAGCCACTGCTGTGTTATCTCGTTTCACTTATCACAAGAACACACGGTTTGCACAGGCACAGGAACGTAAGCAATGAGGTCTGGAAGGCAGCTCTGCACATGAGGTAATGGAAGGCCTGGGTCAAAATACAGATGCGTGGGTTGGGAAAGGTTTTAGGAGAAAATGGAGAGTAAAGGTTGCGTTGAGTGTGCTGCTTTCCTTGTTTTGAAGAAAGCAGGGTCTCGTTATGGAGTGCCTGTTGTCGTGGTTAACAATGGAGCTCTTCATTCTTCTGAAAATTCCAAGAGTTCCACTTTGTCAGAGCTCATTACAAAAACATTCTACAATGTCTTTCATCCATTGAAAATAGTATTTCCCAATTAGTTTAGTCCTTTGGTTTGGAGCTGAGGGCAGAAGTATGGGTTTAATGATTCCAATGGATTGTTTTTGACCTGCAGATGGTAGAAGAAAGCGAGGAAAGACTGACAGAGGAGCAGATCGAGTCGCTTCTCCAGACAGTCGCCAGCATTCTTCCAGGGGATCCAGAGGAACAGCAGAGGGACTCAGCGATGGAAACTGAAGGCAGAGGCAGCCAGTAGCAGGAGGCATCTAGACCAAAGCCAGCAACAATTTCAGCAGAAGAGAATTGGTTACTCTTTACTTGATACCGGTTTCATCTTGTATTGGGCATCGTTGTAAAATATATTGCATTTTTTTATTACCCAGAGGTGTTGAGGGCACCCATTGTTTATCAGAAGGCATGGAAGAGGACACTGTTGTTCCAGCATATTGTCTTATACTGGGGTGATAGTGACTGACTTTATAACGTAGCAGACAAATTACAGGGCACAAAATGGGAAGCTTTTGTATTTTTTACATTACCCATGTAACAGCTGTACATTTGAGTAGGCTAATATACAGCTGGCAATGTTTTAATTATCACAGCAGTACTATAATTATAATTGCTTTCAGATGATGCTGAATTGCCCAACTGCCTTTCAGAATGTGATTTACAATACAAAGCCAGCTTTTGGAGCTGTTAGGGAATAGGGCTGCTGTCAGAGATCTGTGCATGGAGTAATGTACAGAAACTGCTTGGTATCTGTTTGGAACACATAAAGTAGGCTGATGGCGTCGTATGAGTGAGAGGGTCTGTAGGTTGGATAACTGTTCTCAGGGATGGCAGACAATCTGTAGATGAATGGTAGGTGCAGGCAGTAAATGTACTGCCCTGAGTACGGGTGGATTGGACCAGTTTTGCAGCAGCTGAGGCTTTGAACTGTAATGCTAAGGCCCTTAGTAATACAAACAAAAGGACATTTAAGAGTGAGGTCTGTATTTTCCCTTTGAGTGTTTGTTCCAATATTTATATATAAGCAAGTCACAGTCCTGCAAATGTGCTCTGACCATGGAATAAATGAATGAGTCAACACTGAACTCCTAATCTGGTTTCTAAGAATGAAAATCAGTTGTGTCTGGAGGAGGATTTTCTGTATACTGAGCTTTGTCTGATTAAAGATTTCAGGATCAAGTATTAAGCATTGAAAGCATTGATGATTATAAGAAACCTTTTGCAGATATGCACAAAGTCATGAGTTACACCCAGCGCTGGTTTTGTACTTCAGACCATTCTTCTGTCAGTGTTACAGTGGACTGGAAAAAGAAAGAAAGTTTGAAGCACATCCTGGGATTTTTTTGGCCCAAAGATCCAAGAGCTTCAATCAGATTAGCTGCCTTTTATACCCACTTCTGTCACGGTTCTGTTTGGTGATCCTAAGTGAGGAATTTACCCTCTTTGTGCCTTAGTTACGCGTTATAGGAAAGGGAGTGATACCTTCTGCTGTTTGCAGGATTTTATATGCATTTCCTTGGTATTTTAAGCTGCTTTGATGTTTGGAGGAAAAAGGAAGGTATTGCAAAATATATTTGTTACCTCCTAAATGTGATTTATCTTACAGTAAAGGCTCCCCAGGACTGAAGGCCGATGGTACGCTTTGACTGGGAATGTTAAGTGCAGTATTAGAGGGAAAAGACCACAGTGCTTTTTTGTGATAAATTGATGTCTGGATTTTCTCCCTAAATGTGGAAATAATCCAAAAGAGATGAATAGACCATATCACAGAATGATGTGAAATTGAATTTAAAATTAGCATTTTTACTTTTAGCAACCATTAATGTTTGATGTTCCATGACCTTGGGCTGCAAGTGTTTACATTTCTAGCTGTACTTTCTCAAATTAAGTTGTTGAAGCATTTTCTAAATGTAGGAGAAGCAGTTGGGACCAGATTGAAAGTATCTTTAACCAGCGAGAATGCTTTAACAGATCTATTAGTAAGGGTATTCCATCTTGGAAATTGCTCATTGTACAGGTGAAGAATTGCTTTCTCTCTCTGAATGGTTCTCATGTTGCGGTGTTCACTCTCAGATGCTTTCTTTGGAATCCCAAGACTCAGTAATGGTTAATGGAAAGCAAATGTCATCTTGTTTATGTGATTCCATTTTTCCACTGTCCTATATATTACTTAAAGGATCTGCCTGTCTTCCAGGGCTGCTTTCTGCTTTCCTAAGTAACGAGTCTCCCAACGCCATCCATGTGGTCTGTTAGTTCTCTTGGAGGCATGGCAGTGTGGAGAGAGCAGCCCAGCGATGTGTCAAGTGTACATGAAAATGTAAGTAGACTTAGCAGTTCAGTTGGTAATTTTGAGAAAAGGCATAGATTACACTCAATTTACTGAATATTTAAGCATGTTATTTTTCAGACTACTCATTTCTTGTGTGTTCCACATGTTTATTCTGTATTCAGCATTTGAGTGTTGGCTGCTTGACAGCTCTGGATGCAGCAGTGCTCTGCTCCTTGCGCTTCTCCAAGAGAAAGGGAGAAAGCTGTCAGAATTCTCCTACTTTGATCCTTCAAAGTACATGGATTTTCATCTGCCTGAAGGCTTGGAAGCCTTCTCTGTGGTGATGTGGCTGTCCTGTCCTGTTCTGTTGGGGTTTTTGTACATCCTGATAGATGAGCAAATCTCTTGCACGAACCTCAAGGCTGTGCCCTTTTCTCAGCTCTCCCAGTGTGTCCATGTGCTCAAGTATCTGAGGTGCTCTCTCCTTACAGGCAGCTGAGTTATGGACTTCACAAACAGCCTCATGTTCCTGAGAATTACCCTATCATAAAGGCATGTCCTGTGTACGCTGCACATCCCTTGTCACTGTGATAACATGGAGCTGAACTGTATGATGAAATTATTTTCTAGTGAGAACATATGTGCTCTTGGTTTGGGCACAAGATCAAGTCTGAGTATGGGACTGAGCTAAAGGGAACATCCCCTGGGTGGGCTGCCCAGCCCTGGCTGTGCCCCCTTCAGCAGGGGAAAGAGCAGTTAAATTTGTTTAGTGGTAATGGCAGGGTCATGTGGGTGCAGGGAACCTGACTGACACATGTCCCAGGATGCCAGATATGGACGTTGCTCTGCTTGACCTCAGTGGGACTGAGCCACTTGAGCATCGACCTACACACGGGGAGCACAGAGCCCAGCTTGGGTCTCCAAGTGAGTGCTGTGGTTGAGGCTGGGGGTGAGATGCTGGGGATATGGGGGAAGGGGCACAGGGGGAGAGCAGGGCAGAATTCCAGGGACCAGGAGAGGGAATGGGCACCCCACTTTAACTTGTCCCCTCTGCTCTTTTAGTAACCTGCCCAGAGCTCATAGCTCACAGAGCCAACAGGAGACAAAAGTGGTGCATCCCAAAACTGTCAGGGACTGAGATCATAGTATCACAGAGTCATTAAGGTTGGAAAATCAGTTACTAAGTCCCACTAAGATCCCCACCCCACCATGCCCACTGACTACCCCCTCCCTGCCACATCTCCACAGTTCTGGAACACCTCCAGGGATGGGGATTCCCCCACTCCCTGAGCAGCTGTGCCAACAAATTGCCACTCTTTCTGAAAAGTTTTTCCTAATATTTGACCTGAACCTCCCCTGGCACAGCTGGCCATCCCCTCTTGTCCTATTGCTGTTACCTGGGAACAGAGGCCAACTCCCACCTTGCCACAACCTCCTTTCAGATCGCTGTAGAGAGCAGTGAGGTCTCCCCAGGTCTCCTCCAGACTGAACCATCCCAGATCCCTCAGCCGCCCCTCATTGTACTCCAGATCCTTCACAGCTCTCTTGCTCTTCCCTGGATCCCTTTGGGAAGGAATTTGGGGTCATGGCAGGCAGGGAGCTGCTTGTCTGCGGGATGCTACAGCTCATCAAACTATTTCAACAACAGCTTGGATCCGTCCAACCCCCACACCCTGGAAGGGCCCAGGGAATTCTCTCAGAGGCCCAACACACCCTTACAGAGCACAAGCGATGCTCTGGTCCTGCCCTGGGGATGGGTTCCCAGTGTGAGCCCTGCAGAGGCTGGGGCACAACTGGGACTTATCCAGCTGGGTCGGGGTTGGAACCACTGTGGGCGCTGACAGAGAAAATACTTTGTGTTCCCACAGTGAGTGATCCCACTGCAAGGGTTTTATTGAGCAGAAAGAAATGCTTACGCTGAAAAATCCGAGCCTTGGCCAATGCACAACTATAACGGAGAGAACACTTAGGAAACATTTGTTAAACCCTGAGGACCTTTACGTGCCATGAGTGAGTGTCCCAGTGCATGGAGCTTAAATTAATTTCTTTGTGCATCAGTGATCTTTATTTTATTAGCTTGTGTTTATGAAAAGTCACCTATTGGGTAGCAGAGATGCCGTTAGAGTTTGGAGATGGTTAAAATAAACCACCCAATGGGGTGGGAGAGCATCTGAAAGGAGGAGCGAGCAGGCATTCTGCTTCTATTTGGGGTTTTTGCTCTTCCTTGAGCAGAGGACCAGGCTGCTCCCAGCTGGGGCAGTGTGTGTGCTGATGGTACCACTGCTCTGCTGCGAATCCTATGCTTTGTCCTCTTTTAAGGGCAGCCTTCCCCCCCCCCTCCATGTGGTGTGAGCCCCACAGAGCTGCTGAAGAAAATCTGGTGCTTCTCCTCTATGGGGCCAGGCAGAAATTTCATTGTTCATTAAAAACAAACCAAAACATCCAAAACATCTGTTGATGGGGGGCTCCTGAAGCCAAAACCTTCCCCCACTGCCGGACCCCGGGGACAGCAGAGGGTGGTGTGTCAGTCCCCGGTTGGTCTGGGCTTTTCCTCTTAAAAGAGGTAGAATTAAAGCTCAGCTTGAGTTCTGTTCCCTCAGTTTGGTCAGTTTTCTCCCAGAGTTTTGTCCAGAGCCTTGCAGTGCTGTCCTCAAATAAAAGGTGACACTTTGCTGTCCCCAGGCATTGGTCAGCCCGTGCTGGGGGGTCTGAGCTGGGAGCAGCCCCAAGTGATGGGTTTGCCTGCATGTAGCCCAGGAGGTCCAGACTGGCAGGGAGCGTCAGGCTGCTCCTCTCTTTGTAAGGCATGGCGGTTGCTTTTATGGTTGGTTTGTTTGTTTGTTCCATTCAAATTTGTCTAAAGAGGTTATTTTTCCCCATTTGCATTGTTCACCGATTTCCTTAGAAACCTCAGTGGAACGCAGCAATTAAAGCCCCTTTGGCGCAAAGCAGTGGAGGTGAAGGAGAGCAGAAGGAAGCACAGAAACCCAAAGGGACTTGAACCGCTTCCTCCCATCACTCTGCCCCTTCCTGCTGCCAACACAAACACCTGTGGGCCCCATCCCACACACAGTGACACTGGGGGACCCGCAGAGCAAGCCAATCCCAACACCCAGCCCTGTGTTCTGTGCCTGTGGGTGCTTTGAAGAGCCCAGAGTGGCTCAATAGACCAACCCAGCCCCAAAATACCCCACTGCTGAAGCCTCTTCCTGCTTGTTCTCTGCTTTAAGGGCTTTTCCCATCCCCTTTCCCCACCTTTCTCTGTGGCACTGGGAGCCAGGGTGCTCCCTGTAAGGAGAATTGGGCTGGTGGCACCCATGGGGAGCAATAGGAAATGCTGCAGAGCCCTGTTGGCATCAGATGCAGGGAGAGAAGTCGTGAGTGCTGAGCTCTTAGCCGGTGCCTCAGCACAGCCCAGGAGTTAATCATTAAAATGTGCCTATGTGTAACTACTCTCTGCAGGACGACGAACTGAGAAATTATTTAACACCATTTAAATGGGTCATAGCAGTCACTATAATAAGTGTGCCTGGAGCCAATGGGAGCTATCGGGCTGCTATAAAAGTGGGTGGGGAGGAACAGCGCTGAGCACCCAAGGGCCGGGTGCTGCCCTACAGAGAGCTGCCAGCCCTTGTGGGGCTCTGCACGCCCTCCCCTGTGCTGACATTGAAGGGCTGGGGGCTGCTCCTGCTGATGGGATCCCGAATTTGAGTGGAAAAAGGTGAAATTGAGCAGTGCGGTGAGTGAGGGCGTTCAGCCGAGGGGATGTGCAGGGTGTGAGCATGGAGCACGCGTTGGTATGTGATACATCTGTACAGAGAGCACACAGCTTTGGTGAGCCACGTGTTGGGGTTGGGTTTTGGAGTGCTGGAGTGGCCAACTTTGGGCTGCGGAGCCCTAAGTGCCCCACATCCTATTTGTGTGTGTACAGATCTTGTACGTATTGTTTGGAGATTTAGTTATATGAATGCATTTATACCTGTTGAAATATCTAAATACTTGTTACATCCTATGTTCAAATTAACAGGTGTTTATATATCTGTCTAAATGTGTGCATTTAAAGTGCACTTCAGTGCCTAAAATATTCCAATATAGCTGTATATATGAGCATATATTCATACATGTGTATATATTATATACACACATACTAACATATATACACACATATATATATGCACTTATTCATGTGCAGCAGCGGGAGGAGAGCAGTGTGTTACAGCCCCACAGCTCCCTATGGGTGCCCCTCTCCTTTCCCCAGGGATGTCCCACTGCACCGGGTGCTGCTTTGTGTCTGAAAAGGCCATTGGGGGAATAAATGATTGACAAAACCTATGTGGGACGGGGCTGTGTTTGCTGTTCTGCCTGTGTTTGCCATGCACCATTCCTGACCTTGGCCCGGGGGCTG
>PPHD01020342.1:0-13691 GCA_002909625.1 Bambusicola thoracicus
TATTTGCTGAAATTGTAGGAGAAAAAGTACTCGTTTGTAAGAGAATACTTACAGCACAGGTACTAGTAAAATAAAAATTAAGTAGATAGTGATCTGCTATGTTTTGATACAATTTGTATTATAAAGACATTTTTAGAGAAAGGCTCTAAGTCATAGAAGTCCAAGCAAATGCTTAACAACACTGCCAGAGACAGTCCCCGGAATCAGATACTTCAGACATCATACAAGCAGTGGAATACAACAAATGCTTTAAAAAAGGAAACGAAAATCTATTTTGTTGTAAGAATATACAGTAGAATATAAATTCAAGTCACGGTATGGACATTGCAAGGACAGACACATTTGTAAAGTTTGGATGGACATTGCAGTAACTCACACTGCAATAATTGCCAACATTATGGATAAGTGGAATGGTCTCACATGCTGAACATGGAAACAGAAAGCACGAAAACCAGACTTTCCTATCCTTATCCATATGTTTTCATCTTGTGCAGTATTTGTATTCCCATCTTTTGATCTACCATATTCAGCATCACTGCACAGTTCCCACCTCTGGGCACAAGGCACGTGCCTACTGGCAGAGAGCTGAGACCTCCTCGCTTCTGCCTCTCCACCTATGTCAAGCATGTCCAACCTGCATCCTGCATGTGACCCAGCCCTGCCCACATGCAGCCCACTCCATCTCCTGAGCCATCAAGGCAGTGACTTTAACCCACTGAGTGGCCCAGGGTAGCCCTGAGTACCCAACCATTGCTCAAAAACAACCGAACACTGGTGTGCTAATAAAGCTGCCTGGATTGAAATCATGGCATGAAGAGGAAAAAGCGCAGTGCCAACTCAAGTTACGGCAAATTTGCACAACTGTACACATTTTGACACACTGGCCAAACACTATCCTGTCAACAGCAGAAAAATATGCAGACATGCTTCTCCCCTGGGGGACACCACTTGTCACTGATCTCCATCCAAACATGGAACTGCTGACCATCACTCTTCGAACTCAATCCTGAAGGCAGTTCTCTATCCATTGAACAATCCACCTATCAAATCCACATCTTTTGAATTTGGAGTCAAGGATGCTGTGGGGTATTGTGTCAAAGGCCTTCCTGAAGCCCAGACAGATGACATCAGTGGCTCTTCTCTTGCCCACTGATGCAGTGACACCATCGTATAAGGCCACAAGGTTGGTCAGACCGGATTTGCTGCTGATGGAGCCATTCTGGTTCTCCTGTATCACCTCCCGCTCTTCCACATGCCTTAGCATAGCTTCCAGAATGATCTATTCCATACTCTTTCCCAGCACAGAGATAAAACTGACAGGATGGTAGTTCCCAGGATCACCATTTTGACCCTTCTTAAAAACAGATGTTTCCTGTTTTCCAGTCACAAGGGACTTAACCTGATTGCCACAACTTTTCAAATATCATTGAGAGTGGCTTGGTGACGCCATCAGCAAATACCCTCAGGACTTGGGGATGCATGTCATCAGGACCCATAGACATATGGATGTTCAGGATCCTCAGGTGGTCATGAAACTGATCTTCACTTACAGTAAGAGGGACACTGCTTCCCCAATCCCCTCCTACAAACCAGACATTTCAGGGCTGTGTGGCGAGCAGTTGTCAGAGAAGATCGAGGTCAAACCAAGGTAAGTAGGCTTGGACAGGTACACTCTTTGCTGGGTACAGAACTGGCTAGATAACCTGGCCCAGAGAGTGGCGGTGAATGGAGTTGAATTCAGCTGGCAACTGGCCATGAGAGGTGTTCCCCAGGGGTCAACATTGGAGCCTGTCCTGTTTAATATCTTCAGCTATGACCTGGACAAGGGGATTGAGTGCACCCACAGTACATTTGCAGATTACACCAACTTGGGAGGAAGTGTCGATCTGCCTATGGGTAGGAAGACCCTTCAGAAAGATCTGCACAGGCTGAATCACTGCGCTGAGATGTGGGTGAATGAACTTCAGTGGGCTGAAGTTCAAGAGCACCAAGTGCTGGGTCTTGCATTTTGGTCGCAACAACCTCAGGCAACACTACAGGCTTGGGGCAGAGTGGCTGGAAGACTGGGTAGAAGAAATGGATCTGGGGTGTTGGTCGATACTCAGCTGAACATTAGCCAGCAGTGTGCCCATGTGGCCAAGAAGACCAATGGCATCCTGGTTTTATCAGACATAGCACAGACTGCAGCTGCAGGAAGATGGTTGTCTTCTTACACTAAGCTCTAGCGAGGCTGTGCCTTGAGTGCTGTGTCCAGGTGTGGGTCCCTCACTGGAAGACAGACATTGAGGCCCCAGAGCACGTCCTGAGAAGAGCATCCTTGAGGTCCCTTCCAACACAAGCCATTCTATGATTCTATGATAAAGCAGCTGGTCAGGGGTCTGGAGCACAAGTCTGTGGAGGAGTGGCTGAGGTAAATGGGATTGTTTAGTTTGGAAAAGAGTAGGCTCAGGGGAAAGTTCAGTGCTCTCTACAACTCCCTGAAAGGAGGTTGTGGAGAGGTGGAGGTTGGCCTCTTCTTCCACGTAACTAACAAAAGAACTAAATGGGAATAGCTTCAAGTTGCACCAAGGGAGGTTCAGGTTGGATATTAAGAAAAATTTCTTCACCGAAAGAGTGGGCAGGCACTGGAATGGGCTGCCCAGGGAGGTGGTTGAGTCAGTGTACCCAGAGGTGTTCAAAGGAACACTTGGATGTAATAGTAAGGGATGTGGTTTGGGTGGGCTGAAACATTGGTGGTAGGTGGATAGTTAAACTAGGTGATCTTAGAGATCTTCTCCAGTGTTGGTGATTCTGTGATTTTGTGATCATCTGCAAGTTTTCAAATGGAATGCGCAGAATTGCAATCAGATATTCAACACAAAAAATCTGATCATGTCTCTTTACCAGACTTTTCTAAGACCTCTATTACTAAAAAGAAATATCCCTCACTTCACAGTCACACCCTATTCACGTTATCTCTTTTTGATAGTACACACATTTGTGAATAATTACTGCAAGGATGAATCACAGGAATAGCAAACTTACATCAAAAATCGCTTGAGAACTCACTAAGAATTGAACTCATGTCCATTGAACCAGACTGATGCATTAGTTTCAGAATAACAAGGTCAAATATCCCACTAGCTCAATGTTTTTGTGCTCATTTTTTAATGTTTTAATAAAAATATTGGAAGTTTGAGTAGTTTGAGTAAATTGTGTTACCTACATACATTAACTATTTGATATATTTTATGAGGGTTGATCCAAAAGTAATGCCTCCTGCTTTACTATGTTAACCCACAATGTCAGAGGTAGATGTTGGTGGTACGGCAGCAGAGGCTGAAACTTCCCACCAATATCCCGTTCTGTGTTGCTGCTGTGTGACAGATGGCAGCAGAGGGGAAGTCTGAAGGTGTGTCACTGAATTCCTCCAGGCAGAAAAAGTAGCACCCATTGACATTCATCAATGCTTGCTGAAAGTCAGGCTGTGGGTGGTGCACCTCAGCAGTGGCGATAGCGACTGTTGGTCACCGCAGCATACAGGCTCTTGTTCACCGCTGGTGAAAATGCACAGCTAATGGTGGTGAATTTGTTTCAAAAAAGTCAATGTTCTGTAGCTGAGAATTTGCTCTATCAAACAGAATTACTGTGCTCTTAGTATCTGTCACAGATTCCATGAAAATCAATGGGAGGCATTACTTTTGGAATGGCCTAAATATACACGACCCAAAACTATTCCTCTTCACTCCATGAGGCCTAGGGAAGCTCAAAGACTGGATAGCCACGACTTAGGGCTTTTTATGCAGTTCTCAACTAGCCAAAAGAGCTCTTTTGTTTCCACTTTGGACTGCCTAAAAAATGAAACTCTTAAAAGTGTAATGAGAAAGACTGGCTCAAAATAGGCATAAAGAAAGAGAGAAGATGATCTATCTGACATACGTTTGAATTTTTAAAATGGTTTAGGACTGCACAGAAGTTACATTTTAAGAGACAAGATTGCACAGAATTGTTCAAGACAAAAAAAACCACCCCAGTTACATTAAAAGTACAAATCAGCTGAAGCACCCGCAGACAAATCCAGATTATGGTTAGAGACACACCTGCAACAAAACCAATCTCATTCGCTAAGACAGGCTGAGTTTTAAAGCCACAATTACAATACTGCAGGTCACACAGAAGTGTTTGGCAGGAGAAGCAGTGAGCTATCTAACCTTACCAACATCAAGCTGTCAGCTGCACCTGACCGCTGAAACTAGGCTGCAGCAATGCTTAGCGGAAATGCAACTCAGAGAGCAAGGACACAGGCTTTGCTTTACTCTCCAATTCAAGGTGAAGCTCACGATTAGCATTAAGAAAAAAAAAAAAACACATTTGAAATACAGCAGATTCTACTTGAACAATGGGCAATTTATCCCATACTGCCACCATTACGCTAACTATTCCAAACCAAAGCAATCGATAGAAGAGAACCAAGTCGTATGAGATAACAAAGAATGAAAGATGAAATCCATCACCTTCTTCTTCCATGCAACATGTAATTCAGTTTTCTAAGTACTGCACACTCTCTGAATGGGATGCTCACAGAGTAGGAGATAATGTGCAACAAGATCAATCACAATCAGTTTAAACGTTTGGGGATGATTTGAAGGGGTTTTGAATTAAGTAGATTGATGTGCCTTGAAGCAGAGCTAAAGGTATTCTCATATGATTTTAATAATCAGTGGATAATGCAAGTATCTTTTTCACTTAAACTTGAATTAGAACTATGAAAACAGAACTGCACCGATGACAGCATCGTTAAATATGTTAATGAATTTGTAAAGGCACTTTAAAGATCTTTCCAGAAGTTGTACACAAACTTGATGATAATTACTTGAAAAATTTGTAGCCAAAACATGCTTTGCTCAATAGACTATAGTTACTACCTATGATATTTCCTGCTTGTGTGAGAACTTGAAAATTGAAAAGGCTTCAATGGGTGCTTGCAGCACCCCTCAGGTCCCACTGGTGTGGTGCCACTGGGCAGCCAATCTACTGGAGCTCAGGAAGTCCAGCTAGGGTCCAGCCCTGCTCCCCAGGATGTCACAGTGAGAGGGAAACTCTGGCATTGCTCAGCCCTTGGAGAGAAAAGGTGATCTACAGCCACACAGGATGTGGCTCCTGACTACAGCGCTGCAGAGTGAGCACCACCCAGTGCAAATATGACAGAGCAAGGGCTGTGACAGCTATCAGTGCAAGTCAGATGCCATCACCCTTCAAAAAGACACACAATGAAAACATCACTGTCATACCCTGCCTGGTGGAAACTAATTAAAAAGAAAACAGGCTGCTTGAGAAAGTAAAACCTGAAGGTCTTTTCCAACCCTAGCAGTTCTGTAGGTAAGAAGCAAAAGCACTGTGTACCTATAGCCTCACCTCCCAGAACACAGTGACTTCGTACACTACTTAACAGCAGCTTCCAAGTGACCCAAACCCCCTCAGATCAATAGCTTATTTCTGCTTGTACCTAATACCGTTCTCCTACTGCATTCTGTCACTAAATAATTACATGTTGGAGTCATGAAGTACCAGACCCTAACTGCAAGACTACTCAACAGTTGAGGACACCAAGCTAGTGTGACCCACGCTATATTGCATGTGATTGCCATACTGAATTAAGACTGCCAGTTCTGTTCAAGGCAACACATCTTTCACGTGCTAAGAAATCTACAAAACCAAAAAACAGCTAATTGTAACAGATTTGGATGTCACTGGCTTTAAGCATGTAGTTTATTAATTAACTCTTTACATGATTGACTTTACCAACCCTCAGCAAGGGCAGGTGAGGACCAGACCATGACCCAGCCTCAATATAGGCATCACAGACACTCCAGCTCCCATTTGAAACTTCTCCCTTTGCATTTCACCGGTCAAGAACACACATTCTATTGAGAAAAGAGCAAAGCTACTATATTCAAATCTTGTACATCTTAATACTCATGAATATCAGGGGAGAAGCTAAAAAGACTTTAGAAAATAATATAACAGTGAATAAGTACTTGGATCAGTACTAGTTCAAATGACAGCACTGCTACAGGGATTGCTTCCGGCTCTAGAAGGCTGATGGCATAGACTATGACACTCAGTTGTGACAGATGACTACAAGTCACCTTTTTCCATGCATTTCCAAACAAGCACTGCGCTAGCTTTGTGTCAAGTGGTGTGCAATGACACCCGCAACGAGCACCAGTGTTTTCAATGACTGCTAGTACCAAGTGCAGGCCAAGTGCAAACATCAAGGCTGGAGATGTGCTTACTTGAGAACGCTCTCTCCTTCCCCAAGCTGTGCGATGAAATCAGACAGTCCTCTGTATTTTCAGCCAAGGAAACCAGGAACTGAATTCCGCACCAACTGTGTGGCTCATAGACTTTCAAGAGAAGCGTTAACAGGGCACCCTGCCCTTCAGGTGTAGGAAAAAAAGTTCAAAAAGAATCGGGTGAACTGGTATACACAGGATGTTCCCTGTGTTTGACAATTTATAGTCTCTACTGCTTGGACAAAGCTAGGGAAGATAGACAAAACGCTTTGCAATGCCTGAACTGTATGCATAAACAGATGTAGCATTCTTTTGTCCGTGTGTATCCTATAATTCTAGGGAAGCACAAGATTTCCTAACGGCGAGTTTCACTGACAACCTGAAATATTCCAAAATAAAACAATACATCACATTTAGCCATGGCTTCTTTTCCTGGAGTTTCTCTCCCTGTGTAAAGCAACAGAGATCCTGTATTTTATCAGAACAGGTCATCAGTATCGGCACAACTAGCTAACACAGGACAGCTCACGCTGTCACTCTAAGTCCTGTGCCATAAGCCTGCCTGTTAGGGAGCTGTGGCTGTGCCCACTGCACTCCCAGTGAAGCCTGGGGCCTTCGGCATGCATCACATGCACAGCCAGGCTGTCGAACTAACTGAACCAGCACGAACCCCATGCAGATGAGAGTGAGAACCTTTTTGCCAGAGAGAAAATATTAGTAAAGCAACACACATCACCCTGTGCTGAAAGCCATGACTCCTTCAAAGTGACCCCTACAGCATTTAAGGCAGCAAAGCTGCAGACGAGCTAATGAATTATCAGTTACACCTGCTCTCCATGTGCTTTGCTGAAGAACATGTGAGGCTGGAGAACAAGCTGTGAACCAGAAATTAGCAAAGCGATACCCATGCTGTGCAGAAGTGCACACAGTACTGCCAACACACAGAACTAGAACAGCAGGAAGAAGCGCAAAACCATTCCAGCATCATTCCTTGCTGCTACTCTGGATGCTCTGCCAATACAAGGAGGGCTGCGACAGCTAACCCACATAAATCTGATGGCAAGTACTCTCGTGTCATTAAAAGCACATACTTTGTGGAGCTATCCAGTCACATGCAATGTAAAGGAAACAAATAAGACTGGAAAAGCATATTCAGCTGAGATACCACCAAAAATACCTCATTAGTCAGATAGATTACGTCACACCAAAGCCTGCACTTGCAGGGTCTCAACTTTCCCCCTCTTCTTGCCTCCCCCTAAGGTCAGACACAGGACAAATACATCAACGCAGGGTGAATGGGCTTTTCTGATCCCCTCTGACACAGTTCAGAATGCCAAACTTTTGGGCTATCTGTGGGAAATGTCACTTTCCTTATAAAGATTTCCCAATTTAAGAGCTGCACTGCAAAAATGGCATTTAACTGATATACTAAGAATCAACCTGTAAAAATACAGTAATAATTCAGCTACTGTATCAGATGAAAAACAGTTTGTTCTGGAAAACCATTCCCCAAGAAAAGAGGTAACCACATGAGGAAAATGACTCCTTTAAAACCCCAGTTTTTCCCCTAGAGATGTGCAGTCCACATCCCAAGCATACTTCTTGCCTGAAACTTCTTAACCTGGAAGGGTCATGCTCTACTCAAATAGCACTTTTTAATCACACAACGCTGCAGAATCCAACCATGCTATATGGAAAATCCACACTTGTGATGTAAACCAAATCTGAGCAGCATTCCTGCAATTCCTGCTTTGTTGTGCAGCACCCTGGTGAAAGGGCACTGTGCAATAACACAAGTAGAATGGATACCGTGTTAATCCAGTCTGCCCTGGGGAATCTTTATAGAACATGAGTATTATGAAATCATCTTTAAAACTGTCCACTTCAAACATCTGTATAAGCAGCAAGCAACAACGATGAAGGTCCACCTGCAGATTTAATCGTCTGAAATAAATATACATGTTCTGTTAACTTTTAAGAAGTTTATCTTCATTCCTAGAAGCCATGGGCTAAAAGCAGTATGTGATAAGTTACAGAGCTGACATGACTGAACTCACCTCTCAGGTCTTCCCTTGGAGGTACAAAAGGTGCCTTACTGACTGATGGGATGAAGTAAGACATGAGATAGGCCATTAACAGTAAACTGCTTTCTCAATTAAGCACTGCAATTGCCAGGTAGCTTTTAGCAGCTTCCTTGACTGTTCACATGACAGATGGTAGCTGTGTTCTTGGTTTGCTGCTGTGTCCAGCATTTATGCAGATTACTAAAATGGAAAGTGTAAAATTCCAATATCCAGATAGATCAAGTTGTTAAAGTGCGCTGTCACAAGAACACAATTCCTTTCATTTATTGTTAAAAAAACAAGCCACCTTAGAAGGGGAAAAATATTTTGAAGCAACAGTAAGATAACGTAATGAATCAGAACAAAGAGGAAAATAGAGACTATTTTTATCAATGATGTCTTCCAGAAACAGCAGGCCCAAAAAAGAATTGCATCAGGATCTGATCACAGTGCTTACTAAATTGCTTTTTCTGTGTCTGACACTCTTTATAAGAAATGTCTCCAACAGGGAACCTGTGCTGGAGACTAAACGAAATGCATTATGCAATGGGCCTCATGCCTCAGTGTGCACATATAATCTCCCGTGCAATTCAGGCAGAAGAGAGAATTGAATTTGGAGGTTGTGCTTGTTACAATGTGATGACTGCGGCTACAGAACAATAAACGTTTCCTTCTGACATCCCATTTTTTTTTCCCATACAAACCACAAAGACTGTTTTGTTGGCCATTATTTCTGCTCACGATTCAGAACGAGGCACAGAAGAGCCGCAGGAAAGCAAGATATAAAATCCAAGCCAACCCTACAAAGACTCACCAAAAATAGAAGACAAAGATCAGCACGACGCTAACGCACGACTTGAAGTTTCTTAAACTTATTACAATAAGGAAGTCTATGAAACATAACCCCCATTTTGTTTCCTGTTAAGCACATTCATCTCAAATGGAGAAAAAAGAAGAGTTTTAATCTGTGCCAACAGTTGCTACTTTCAGCTGAGTTCGCACACACTTAATCTTACTTGCTGCTATCAAGGAGAAGAAGCTGATGGCTTCTCTATACCATTAGAAAAATCGTCTATAATATAATATAGTAGAGGCTGCATAAAGAGGTGCAATCAGTGATAGGAGTGAAAGCTTGGAATTGCCTGAGCACTTGCAGACCCTGACTTGGCAAGTATCCTTCAGCCTGGAAAAGATGACAAGAAGTAAGCAAAGGGTCTGCAAAACTGGGTCAAGTATCAGGCATGTTCATAGAACAAAAGAAAGCAACAACAAACCTCCAGCATAGGTTTTTAAGATAGCGCTTCTAATTGTGCCACAGAACCCTCTGGGGAACCAAAACTGGTGCCACTGATTGGACCCCTTCACCTGTAGGACTGCATGCAGAAGCACAGCAATACAGCAATTCACCTAAAATGCAAAACGGTGCCAACACCACAGAACATTCCTTTAAGCTTCTGCAGTATTGCATCCAGGTCTGGGACCCCCAGTACAAGAAAGACAAGGAGCTGTTGGAGAGGATCCAGAGTAGGCCCATAAAGATGATCAGATTATCACATGCTCATGTCCACACCCTCAGGTGCATACAGTGCAACTGCTGATGAGGAGATGACAGCAAGTTCTGCTTCCCCCTTTCTCACAGCAGCCACTGGACATGGTGATGATGACAAGCTGCATGGGGCAGACGTGTACACCCCAGAGAGGATTGCCTCTGCTCTTTTATCTCCAGCTCTCTAAGGATGTGTACCTGCTCTTGTCAGCAGAACCTTAATTGCTGCACTACTATTTGATCAGCTGAACACCAACTGTAACCTGCACCCTGTATACTGTGACAACAAAATGACAAGAGCAGTATTTTCCCCAGCACAACCCTTAACAAACAGCTAGTATACAGTTTAATAGGGTAAGCTAGCTATGGAAATTATAATTATCTCTATGAGAAATGATGTTATGACATGGATGAGATGTGAAGTTCACTGATAAGGCACCACTGTAAAAGTATTTTGTCTAAATGTCAACATTTGAAACTTTTAAATGTTTCTAAATGACATTTGAGGATCAAGCAAATTAATACACCCAGTTCCTCTTTGACAATAGCTGCTCTTCACGCCGTAACAAACACTGTTTTATGAAACAGAAAACAGAAGAGCATATTGTCAAAGCGGCTTTTTTTTTTTTTTTTTGTCATGGCAAACATCCAAGGCAGCAATTAATTCACACTATTAGTTGACTGTACATTCAAAACAGAGGTCTGAGCTCAGAATGAAACAGAGACGATGCTTTCTGAGGCACTCTTTTCTCTCTTGAAGTGAAGGTTTCAAGGAGGAAAAGGCACAATGACTTCATCTCTGAAATCCCTTCATGGCTTCACAAAGAGCAAGACAGTCCCAAATGCCATGCCGTGGGATATCTTGAAGAAGCAAGGAACCACACTTCACTACTATAATTATTTTTGTAAGCTGCATAGGCTAGTACATTATGCTCAAGTCTTATTTATTTCCAGGCAATTCGTTGTTGTTTTGGGTGTTCCCCCCCGCCCCCAACTTTATAATGAAAACTCAAGAGTGAATAAAGGATATGATAGGATAAAATAGCAAGATATTTCAATTAAGACTAGAATGTTTGGTAATTTTTCTAATTCATTAATTCTCCAGATTTGAAGCGTTAGTTCTGTCATGCAAAGAGAAGCAGGTTTATACCAGCAGACCCGTGCACACATCAAACCCATTCAGGAACTCTGAAGATCTGTCTTCAACACTTATGTATTTGGCTTATTTGGCTGATCTGCCAGTCCAAAGCTTGAATCAAAGAAGATTATTTTCATTTCTAAAAGGAAATGACTTCTAATTACAGCTCCACAGTTACATTTCCAAGCAAAAAAAAAAATCAAAGCCCTTTTTCTTCATAGCTTCTGACAAAGCTACAAGAATTCAATATGCTCAATTAGCATTCCCATTAAGTTTCTAAAGAAAATTACAAACAACAGAATTCTTCCAAATATGGAGATGGTTCCATTAAAGTTACGCATATTATCAAATTGGACGTTTTTACCATTCTATTCTCCTCTTTTTTCAATTATTAAAATATTATCCAAATAATGAAGTAAACTCTTTAAATCTTCACTTTATCCCATGATAAATACCTAGAATATTTGCCTGTCCTCACCATCAGCCAAATGCACAGTCTAGACTAGATCTCTATGGGTGCACCAGAGTTCTTGCTCTTCCTGAGCCTGTCAGGGAGATCCACAACCACTGTGTATCACAGGCTGCTTGATAACCCAGTCCTGGAAACAAACATGTTTATCTCCTTCCAAGCACGTGTTCAAAGACCATCTGCAATTATATATTTATTTTCCTTTCTATTTCATAGAAAGGTTAGTATTACTGAAAAACCAATGCTTGTAAAGCATAGAATCATAGAATCTCAAGGTTGGAAAGGACCTACCAGATCGTTCAGTTCAACCGTCCTCCCATTATCATTGCTACCACAAGCTTCTAAACCATATCTCATAGCTCCTCATCCAGATGCCTCTTGAACACTGCCAGGGACGGCGACTCCACCACCTCCCTGGGCAGCCATTCCAGCGCCTGATCACTCTCTGACAGAAGTTTTTCCTTGTGTCTAATCTAAATCTCCTCTGGTACAGCTTGTGCCCGTTTCCTTGGGTCCTGTTTGTTGGCTGGGAGAAGAGGTATATTTAACCAATTCTTTGTGCACATTCTGAAAAACCACGTCCATGAGTGCTCCTGTTCTACCTCTCAATGAAAATCACTACCCATGTCCTCCTCCCAGCAGCCTCGCTCCTCTACCACGTACAAAACAAATGAGAGGTAATCTCCACCCTAATAATTCAACACTTAAATCAATTTCCAGTATTATTAAGAGGCAAGACTACCTGTCCTCTAACTAAAGCACATCCATGTTTAAAAACTCCAGTTTCACTACTTCAGTAAGGGACAGTGACTCAAGCAGGTGAAATGCTCGCATACGTAGGAGAGACTACTGAGAACAGTTCTCAGCTTAGGTGATCCTATATTAAAGTTACTGTCAATTTTACTGATAATTCCATTTAATTAGTCATACGGTTTTGGTATAGTCCCAAATACATAAAAATTAATTACCTGTGACTTCACATCCTTATTATTTTAACCTTTTCATGCCTCACTAGTTTTCAGTAAAAAAAAGAGTCTCTACTTATCAAGAGATTGCATATGGAAGACAGGCAATCAATCGTAACAGAAGACTTAAAGCTCCTTTTATGACTACTTATCACGCACTAGCAGATAATCAATAGCTTACCAAAGCCATCCATTTTGATTTGCTGAAAGAGCCATTTCCATAGTAAATTCAAATAGTTGGTATCAAGTTATTTGAAAAAAATATTAAGCTAGTAAATCTACTGTGAACTCTACTGTGTATTTAACATCGTCCATTACCTTGAACTTATTATCAGATAACCTCTGATATTGCCATAATTATAGTGAAAAGAGTGAAAAAAATGCAAATGGAAAGTTTATCCATAAATGTCAGAAGGGAAACTGCACCCAAGAGAGGATTTCATCATCAGATGTGAATTGCTTTCCAACTTTCAAAGTAATTCAAGATTGCTTATCAGTTCATCACGCATCTCTGCTTAAATTTAATTAGAAAAATTGCTACCTGCTGCTCAGATATTCTGAAAACAACTTGGCCATAACAATTTGCCTTTCTCAATAAAAATACACTGACAAATACATACCTGTCACAGAAATCAATCTTCATTTTCTCTTACCTAATCCGAGCCTCAGGTTTTACCTAGACTGCTAATGAAAGATTAATACCTGGAAAATGGGTCAATTTGCTCATTTTTCAGCCAGTGGCAAAGGGCCACAGGCACTAGGGAGATTCTTTTCTCATTTACTGAATAAGTAACAGCCCAAGAACGTATAGATATAGCTCATCTTTTTAATGCATTTCTGCGGTTAGCTCTTGTGGCATGGCTGAACTGATAGATGCCAGTGCTGATAACCAACTCGTTTTTGGCTTTTAAATACACAGGTCCTCATTTATCTTATATCTAAGCGGTTGAAAGTGCATTTTACCTGCCTTCAGAAATTTCAGCCTAACACACGCCAAGAGTTGCCCTACTTTTCTATAGACAAATATTCTAGTACATAATACACGGACAAGAAAGTACATAAATCCTTCATGTAGAAAATGGATTTCCCAGTATTACTGGGTCTAATAGTCAGAAACGGGAGCACTTATGAGCAAAATGCAAAATGGTTATGGTATTACATATGATGAACTTAAATGGAAATGTGGGCAACATACATATGGCGAAACCAAACATTTAACAGCCTATCCCATAACA
>PPHD01020343.1:0-13691 GCA_002909625.1 Bambusicola thoracicus
TTTAACTGATTATATGTCTACTGCTGATAAGACTCCAGATCTGCTGTTTTTTCTGAATTCCCAAAAAGCTTATTACTCCTCTCTCCTTAGGAACCTTTTAAAGGTACAGAAGAATGGATTAGATCACATTCTATATCAGAAATTAAGAAATGACTGTGCCAAACAATATTCATGCTAGTTATTATTAGTTTCTATTAAAGAATTAAGTGGCATAAAACATTTTTATATTTAAAGTTGGAGTTAGAGTCTGAAAGCATTTATTTCATTTTCAAGTAGAACCAGAAGTAAGCTTCTGTATAGTTGCTTGGTACCATTTACTGATTTTGCATTAAAAAAATCTTACATTAATGTCAATGTGGATTCTCTTCCTCCCACTGGAAGTTCTAGGTTTCTGTTGTCCAAGCAAATTAAATCTCTATAATGTAGTAAACTGTACTGTCAAAGAAACTGTTTTACCTTCCAGAGACCTTTCCATGATGATAGAAAGCTGTTTTCATAATGATAGAAAACCTTTTAGGTAGACAGATTAAAAGTAAACTTCTGGTTCCAAAAGAGGATAGATTGATGGCTCAGGATATTTTCAGTTTTCTGCATAACCCCAGATAATCACATGGTTTCTCTCACTGTTCTTCTAGTAGCTATTAGCTACGTCATTGAATGATTTAATGGCTATAAACTATACAACAGAAATAGATTATGGAAAACAAATATGCAAAAATAAAGTGCATGTTCAAATAACCATAAGAAAACAAAACATCTTTAAATCACATTTTTTGTATAGAACAAGTAGTGGTAGTTGTTTGCAGTTGTCACTCAAAATAATTAACTCCAAACAGAAGTACCATACATCATACTTACAGAAAACCCTCAACTAAGGTTATGAAACAGTTGCCTGCATAATAAAATGACACTGAGGGTTCAGAATTGAAATTGCTTTGGGACCAATTACATCATAGCAGATACTTGGGGGGCTCTGAGTTGAGGGGAAAAAATAACAACATACCTAAAGTCTTTTTCTGTCTGTGAATTTATGGATTATGGTTGTAAATTAAACACGGGGATAAATAGAGTTGTGGGCTTTTGCTTTGAGGCTTGGTTTTTTTTCATGGTTCATCCAGTTTTTTAGTTAGAAATCTTTATGTTCTTATCTAATAACTATCATTGTCAGTAAGTACCAGCTGATTGCAATGAATGCTGGATGAGATCTGTGATAAGAAGTTATTGTAGTCGTCCCAAATTTTTACTTGCACCCTCATATATGTTATTCTCTAGGAGTAAAGAACAAGAGAGCCATTTGTACCTCGGGTTCGAGATGAGGAATTTGTGCTTCTTATAAGTTACTATGCAAACCATTTATTATTATTGCTGCTTCTGTGATTATTTGTGACGAGTAAAAGACAAATCAGGTAGCCTCAGGAAAGCTCCCAAATTATCAGATTGTTTCTGATATTCACAAAAAGGAAATTGGATTTGTCAATCCCTAGAGATTTAAATTTAAGCAAGAAAATTATTCACTTTGTAAACTGAATGTCTGTTTCAGAGAATTGATACATCTTCCTCAAAGTTCACGTGAATTTTACAGTTTGAAATGAATTAATGTCTCAGACAAGCAAGTCTTCATTAACTTTTTTTTGGCACAGCAGAGTATTTGGAAAATATCTCTGTAAGCCAAAGTAGCTGACTAGTGAGTTAAACTTTCATTGAGCCTGAAATGTTGCTGCTGTTCTGACAGTATCCTGAGCATCTGCTCATTCTGGGTTTCCCAAACCTACCCCCCAAGCTTGATGCTCTAGTAATTAATTCCACTTCTAAGTAAAAGTGGTAAATCAATAATGATAAAGTCTATGATCATTTCATCTTTCTAACATCCTGTACTTCCCCTTCAAAGAGGCACAACTTACTCCATGCAGATTTTACCTTAGGTCCTGGTGCTTATTCTAAGTAACACTGAAGCTTTAGGCAAAATATTCTTAGAACTTGACTGAAAGCCTACCTGTGACCTTTTAAAAAGGGAGCTGTGACAGTGTTTGAAAGGAGGAGAGCTCATACATGACCTTTAATTGGGACAATGTGTTTATGTTCCCAGATAACACACACTGCCTTGGGCATCAGTGTAAATATTTTGGTCCTTATTCTGGTTTCCTGGACACTGAGGGAAATTATACGAGGACTGCTGCAATTACACTGACATAAGAGCAGGATAAAATGTGAGAGAGATTTTAGGATTTCTGTTGGAACAGAAATCCTGGAAACCTGCTCTGGTAGAGTAGTTCATCACATCCATCTTGTTCATGTTGTCCTGGAAGAGCAGGATTGCACTTTGTTTGCAGCATATGGCTGTGTTCAGCAATCATGAGCAAGTGCTTTTGTACAACAAAGAGGGCTGTGTGTTCCTTACTGAAATGAGTAGCATTGAGCTCCACACTGGACAGTATTCTTTGAGATGTCCTGCCTCAGGTATTCCCTGTTTAAATTGAGAAGCCAGCTATATCACATATACCAGCAGTATTATTTGCACTGCCATTTAAAAATTAGCATATATCAACAATTCAAACTGTATGAGCTCGAGTCTGTACAAATTTTTCCCCTAATGTGATTTATTCCTTCCCCCTGTGTTTACTACAGAGCACAAGCCCAACAAGGAACTTTAAGAATTCAATTAAATCCTTGACAGAGATTTCATCAGTATTATCATTATAGGTCTACATCTAGGGCTTGTTAATTAGCCAGGATTCCCTCTGGACCTTTGCTTTTGCAGCATGCATTAATATTTGAAGACTGTCTTGGGTCTCCTCCACCAAAGTATTTAATATTAAAACAAATGGATAGCTTGCGTACTTCTAGTATCAATGATCTAATAGATTCAGTGAGTGCAAATAGTTTCAAGCAATGAGCCTTAGACAGTTATCCAACATTCAGGATTTTCAATGGTTGATTTGTAATTAAACTACTCTTTGATCTCTGGTTGGGTGAACTTTCTGGTGCTTTAAAATCATGTTTACTTAATTTGTGTAAGTTATTTCCTTCTGCAGTCGAGTAGCATTCTCCACACGCTTTGTGGTACTTTCTACAGTACCTCTCTGATACACAGTGTTGGTTTGAAAGATTTAATTGAATTTTAGGTAAATGAGTTAATTTAGAGAAATTGGAATTTATTGTTGATTGTTGATAATGACTACTTAGGATTACCCTTGGTGTCAGTGAACACTGAACTCTCTTTACAGTGAGGCAGAAATTAGACTTCAGCCCTTCTTAGAAAACATTTGAGTGCAAACATTTGGTCCGAGGCTTCAGTAGACTGCATGCTTGTGTCTTTGTTTTAATTTCCTTAATGCATGTGCTTCATGGTTGTGTTCTTTGAAGAACATACATTAAACTCTGAAGCTGTCTGCACTTGTTACATCCGGATCAATAGATAAAGTACTACAGAGGCATGCTAATGTTAAAGATGAGGGCAGAAACAACAGCAGCTCCCAGGGTTCACTGAAGGAAAGATGATGAAATAGCAGTAGGGACACTTTGCTCGAAGGTAGTGGGTCACTATTGTTTTCAGGTTTGCTATGCAGATGAATAAGAAAGGCCATTTGTTTTCCCTCAGCTTTAACATACACTGTATAGGAACTAAGTTGAAAATAATTGAAAGTAGTTCTTGATATAGACATTCCTTTAATGCTTTTAAATGCAAATCCTTAGTCCCCTTAACATACAGTAATACTGTTCATCTCCAAACATTGTATTGAACTGTAGATCAGAGGGGTTGGGTTGTTTTCATAACAGCATGATTGGCTCAAATTGTAACCATTTTTTAATTGTTTTTTAAGTCGATCAGACTGGACCCAAATGTGTTAAAATGAAATTCAAATGAAATTTTCAGTTGCAGGAAATAATGAAAGGTCATCTATGTTGCTGTTTTTTATCATAGTCTTTAAGAAGATAGTACTCTTATAGAAAATAAACTACTAAAATTTCAAGGCATCCAATGCCGTACCAGAATACAGCAACTGTTAGTATAATAGATGATAATTGTCAGTGTTTCATTATTCTGTAACATGCAGATGCTTGGAGAAACAGAATATTTCATTAGGCGTGTTTGTGGTGGGGAATGTTCCTTGGCTACTTGTGTCTTAGTAGCATGAAGATTAAGAGAAAAACACAGTTTAAGGAAAAATATTTAACTTGCTACTTTTCCTTTGCTTTAAATAAAGATTCATCTTTTCTTAAAGCCTTAGGTCAGCTTATTATCTTTAGAGTTATTAGCTATTTATTTTTATCAGGCTTGGTTTATAGCTGTGTAAGGAATATTTTATCTTTTTTAAAAATATACTCCTCATAACAAGTCATTCTAATTTCTACTTCCTTGTGACTTTTGTACTTATTAATAGACTTAGCAGTGAATAACATAATTTCTCCCTTAGTCAATATACAGATTTCTTTAAATTTCTTCCTTTTCTTAGCTTTTGAAACTACTGTTTCACAACTAACCTTGTCTTAAGAATATTGCTGGAATGGCTGGTCACTCAGCATCTCTGAAGATCCTTGCCTTTACATGAAAGGTCAAATCAAAGACATGAGCTAAAGAGTAATAAGTCAGGAGAGCTTTCTATTTTTCTACTAATTATTTCTTACTCAGTAACCCAGCAGTCTGTCAGTGTAAACTCTATATTGTACGGGGAGTGAGTTCATTGCAGAAGATGTGAAGGATGTTTGGTCATGCTAAATTATGGAAGATCTTATTATAAGATCGTTCTAGTGATTTTTTTTCTAATTCTTGTTCCACAATCAGAAATATAGGTAACAGAAGTTCTCAAAATGAAAATAGGCAGGCAGATAATTTCTTTCCAATATTCCAACTTATACATATCAAACGTATACGTGCAATGTATCATAGAGTAAATATATTGCAGTGTAAATGTGTGTGCATGTCTCTCAGCATGGTTCTTTACCTTCTTAGACCTAACACTGCCTGGTGCACAATTTCTACATGAAACTATTAAGTGGGGTTTAATTTTGTCAGAGATCCATGATTTTATTTGTTCAGCTGTTTATAGCGGCAATCTGACACTCACTGAGTATGTTCAAGATAGCAAGACAGAAAATAAGAGAGATTGGAGCTATGGATCTGGGTAAACCCAGTGGATGTGTTTATTTTTCCTCCTCCTTCAATGCATCATTGTAATATCTTTCAGTCTATATTTCTAAAAATACAATAAGTACTGAAAAGATATTCAGAATTGCATGCTGCGTTGTTTGTGACTTTAGAAGGGAAGAGGTCTGGCAGTCTCCTGGAGGAAATTAAAAAAATGGCTTAGGAAATTAGAACTCGCCTAGCCAGAGCAGTTCTGTATCTGAGAAATCCATGACAACCATGAAACCTGGGACTTCTACACTGATGGCATATGAAAAGCTCTGAGCTTTGAACTCTGAGTTCTGAGTTTCTGTGACCCTGTGGATAGAACAGTATACCGGGAGTCAATCAAGAGGTTATTTTCAGCTCCCAGCTCTGCTCCTAACCTGCTTTTTGCTGCTGCATGATTCATTTCATATCTCTGAACCATGGTAAAAGCAGACTGATTCTCAGAGGTACTGTTACTTAAACAGTCAGGGGAAGACTCAGGGACTTGATGCCTTTGCAAACTGGGTGTTTGGTAACATAACCGGCTTTGGATAGATTCTGGTAATGAACATCCAACCAATTTTGGCCTAGCCAACTAGGACAGCCTGGGTTTTGATTATATTTTGGATATATAGTCTCTTTAGTTAAACTATAGAATTTAAATATCCACCAAATTGTTTTGAGCTATATTTTTCAATAATAGGTAGGTTGATTCTTCAACATCTTGCAATTGAGGCTAGTGGTAAAATGTATTGGCTGAATTAAGTCTGAACTAAGTCTGAATTAAGTACAGAGTGGAAACGGTCATTTTCTGTAGAAAAGTTAGATATACACTGAGCTTAATTGCATAATTACGTGACAATCATTTAAGGGAAATATAAATTGATTAAATTCTTCAGAATTCCGCTGTGGTTTGAGATGAAGACTGTGGTGGTCGATGAAATATTTTAGTTTTTCTTAAAACTATTGGCCCTTTCTTTGCTCTTCAGAGGACAGAGTAACTTCTCTCTTTTCCTTCCTGTGAGGATGGAGAAGTGAAACTACAATCTTTATTGGCAAGACTGGAGTGATGCAATCCAGAATGAGTAGCATTGCTGAACCTGATCATCATGGAGTCAGAATATACTGAAATATGTTCACTGTATTTCTGTCTCTGCATTTTATAGTATGAGAATTCCTTTAGGCATTTAGAACTATTTACAAATCACAACTATTTCAGTGGTATAATATATCAGCTTCTTGAAAACGAGGTGAACTTACCAAATTCTAATGCTCTTGCACACTTAGCCAGCACAAAACATTAAAGGAATCATGCAGTTATTTGTGGGTATCAAATTGTCCCTATTTTGTACTAACACTGATTAATTTATACTTCATTAAAGCTGTGTTTCACAGTATCTCAGTATGTATGTGACAGCTGACACTAAATAGTGTTCATGCTGCTAAATACCTGGAAGAAAAAACTTGAGTAGCATTAAATCCAGGAAAGTACTATTTTTTATGGAATCAAAAAGCAGTTTGCATCGTTTAATTACAAATGCAATCATTCTATGCTCTGAAATAGTTTGGATTAAAAATTAGATTGAAAAATACACACTATACACTCAATTATTTCAGTGTATTCACTCTGTTATTACAGTATGATCACTGCTCAATGTTCATCATAAAGTGATGGGATCATAAGATGTTTTGTGCATGTTACCATAAATAGAAGCGTTACACTGGATACTGAGTCTGAGACAGTAGAAAACAAAGTCTTTGAAGTTACTTTATGTGCATGCTTGACAGCTTGATTTTATCAGTGCCAAGAGAGAAATATGGGAGGACATCTCAGCTCGGGGAGTATAGGTGTCTGGAGAAGATGATAGTTTGGAGAAATGCAGCTACCATAGCTATGTTCTGTAATTTCCTAATTACTTTTATTAAACTTTTAAATTTATTCTATTTTTCAGATAGTGAGATTTTTGGAGCTGTTGATATCCATGCTTTGTTTTTGACACCTTGAACACTTCCTTAAACATTGTAGTTAACACAATTTTCATTGCTCGCCCATGGATGAAAAAGGTCTTCTCTGATATGCAGGACACCTGAACAATTCTTTGAAAAATGTGTGGTTTATCTGAGAGGCACTTCATGTATGTGAAGTTGTAGTAATTTCTTTCAACACGGATTAAAACTTAGAATTCTCTTAGAATTTCAAGATATTTTGTAAGAAAATACAGAGTACCGTGTAGGAAATTTCTAATGGGGCGATGATGATCCCCTGGTGGCTCTGGTAACCTGTTTGAGAGCCATCTGCACTGTGATGGGTTTCAGAAGAGTTGTAGATGATGCTAACTTCCCTAGAGGTATTCTTTGTCCTTGATATCTTTAAATAAGCATTAGTTGTTCCTGTGGGAAACTTTTGTTATATTTTCTTTCCCCCTGGTGACAAGACAGTCCTCTGAATGAAATGTCTGTGTTCTTACAAGGAATATTTTCATTTTACTGTGAAAGTACTGAGGGATCAAACTAGGGAATCTTCTGAGAGGTAAATGCATTCTTTATGTGACTTAGTTTGTTTCAGTAAGAGTCTTCATGTTGCCATTAAAAGTTAATAAACAGCGTTCAGATTTCAAATGTTTGAAGTAAAATCTCACAAATGTGTACATATATGCATAAGCTGGAAGGAAGTAATTGCTGAGAAATTAAGGACCCAATATTTTATTTTTAATACAAAATCAAAGCAGCAATTTTTAATCACTGCCTCAGAAGATTTCTTCAAGTTTTAACCACACTTAACTTATTCTGAACACTTACACCCTATGTCTAAAGGTTGGTTGTTTGAAAAAAACTGTGCCATCCCAGCTGAACACCGCTGTGGTGTAATCCAGTATATCTGTTTGGCTTTTTCTGCATCTTTCCATGGTCTGTGATTAACTTGATAAATTCTGTAGCTGTTTTTTTTTTTTAGATAGTTTGACTTCATCTAGATGGTCTTATCTCCTATAGCGTGTTTGCCTTGCACTAACCTAAATAGCTATCCAGTTCAAGAAATAGAGATTTAATTATTCATGAATAATAAGCTTCTGTGCTGTGGTTCTGAAGCTGGGATCAGTGGCGCCTTGTAAGAGCAATTAGTCACTCTTTATTTGTCCTGTTGAAAACTGCTTGGACGTTTAAATCAGTCTTCAAAAGCAGCTAGGATTTTAATTTCAGCTGTATTCACTTAAAGAAAGGTAGGTGACCAGAACTTACTGACAAGTGAGTGTCTCTAGGTGGAAAGTGAACTGTGGCAATAACCACTGGTTTTTTTTTATTTTTTGTTTTTAATTTAGGTTATTACTTATGGCAGCATCTTAATGTAGCAGTAAAAGGCATTATGAATGCTTAACTCTAATCAACAGAAAAATGATGTCTGCAGTGAAGTACCACTTTATTATACTTTAAATGTTTGAGGTCTATTTTATAACATTAATACAAATTAAATGTATTTTATGGGCCATATGGTACTCTTTCTCAGATTTGTAATATGAGCCAATAACATGATGCTGAAAAACAAAATGAACTCCAGAGAAATAAAATTACCCAATTACGATTAGCATACACATCCTTGCACTGACATGCACCACTCGATGCTTACTCTCTAACCACATGGCTTGCTTTCCTTCCAGCATTAAGGGAGGGCTGACTGACACAGTAGAGACCAGCCTGAGAAACTATGAGTGAGCTGAACAGTGCTATCGTGAATGTTTTACTGTAAAACTGCATAAAGTACTCTAGTTTGTCCGCTCTGTAGAGGGAGGGAGTTGTTACAGAGCATGTTGCTGATTGTTTATTCTGGATGTATTTTTAAAATAGTCCCACTACCTAATTACTCCCATCCCATTTCCACTCATTCCCATGTCTCCCATTATCCTTCTGCACACTGAGTATCTCACTTTTGCATCTTATTCCACTAAATGATTCCTTAATATCTTTTCTTAAACTGAATTATTAATGAATAATAAGAAAGGGAGAAGTGGAAGCAATGACTTGCTTTAATGATTCTTTCAGTGTCTCAATACGCATGTTATTGTGTTCCTCTGGCTTCCATGATCCATTCTTTTTGTTCAGATTCCCTTTTCTTTTTTTTTTCTTTTTTTTTTTTGGTCTTTTCACATCATCTAATGAGGAGTGCTCAGTCTCCCCCATCCCCAGAAAACCGCAGTCCTTCAAATCACAACTCTTGTTTACTTTGATTCGTTATTGCATGTAGAATGTGTGGCATACTGTATGATGGGCTGTTGTTCTTGCATCAGCTCAGTTGGTAGTTTGCCCCTACTTTAACATTTCACCAATTGAATTTTTTTATTAATTGTATGGTGTTATTATTCATTATCTTAAAGTTCATTATATTGGGAAATATTGTATTTGTTTGATGAATGCAAAACATTCTTCATGAACTCCACAATAATTGAGAAAGACTTGATGATGCATCTCATAAGTAAAGCTGTGTCTCATATATAGAATTTCATAAGTAAAAATGATTTCATTGTAGTTATAAAGAGCAAAAAAGATTGAATAGCTGAAATGCAATTTAGTAAAGTGTTTGCTGATGGGCAAAATACTGGCTAAAAATCAGATTTGAGTTTCTGAAAAAGGAAGTGTATTTTTTTCTATTCTTGTTATTTTAGTAGAAATGAGGGTTGGTGCATATTTAAAAATAACTGCCTCTAACATCATTATTATTTTATTTTAATGAGTAATAAGAAAAACAATTTTTCTTCTTATATTATTTTACTGAAAAAAGTATGACTGTGTAGCAGCCATTAAAGATCTCTGGGCATGTTTTCAAAAGATACCTCTAATCTCCTGCCCTATATGGAAAATTTCACATGCCTACTGAAGTATTCTTCCTGTTCCTCTCCTACCTTTTCAGTTAGATGTGACTTTCATTGTCCTTTGAAAGTTTCAGACATGTTGCAGTATAGTCTTTATTCCCTGTTCTACACACTGCATCATATCATCAGTAGATGATGAAAGATTTGTAGACTAGAAATAGAATAGAATAGAAACGCTGAGGTTGGAAAAGACCATAAAGATCACCTAGCCCAAAGTAAGCATGAATCAGCTAATACCTGCCTGCCGTGATGTAAGTCCCAGCCTGTTTTTGAAGTGCTTTGAGCAAAATACTGTAAAAATGGTATGCTGATACGAGTTGTTAAGTGTCTGGTTGTAAATAAATAAGTGCACCTTTGATTTGTGTTTGTTTTTCAGAGCCAGAGCATCAACTGTGTGGAAAAGACGAAATGTCCAGGATCTAATGTGAGTTCTGTGCAGACACAGGGAGATTCCGATTACTTCATCAACCATCTTGGAGTACCTGTAATGCAGTTTTCTTATGAGGATATCAACACATCAGAGGTAGTTACAACTAAAAATAAGCAAACTGCAAATAGCAGAAAACTAGAATAAGGTTTTCTCAGTTACATCCTTACATATCAGATGTGTTCTTGAAAGTTATAATGGAACAGTTTTTTGATCTTCAGCAGATTACCATGGAACTTCAAAGCTTCCAGTTTTATGGGACTACAATATTCAAAAAAACAGAGAAGTGTTTAGACCAAAGCAAAAGCAAAAAAAGAAAAGAAAATTGTAGGACTGTGTGTTAACCACCTTAATATTACTTGCGGTATTATAGGCTATCTATGATCTAACCCAACATAGAGGAAATAAGTTCTGATGTCTATTTCTATTTCTGCAAAGTAGGGTGGGACAGGCTTCAAAATAATTTTTATATGCATCTTCATTCTGTAGGCCAGACATGCCTCTCTAGTGTATTGGTTCTAAAGATCTTGACTGTGCTTGATTGGAGTTTTCGTGTCCTTTTATTTGCAGACCAGATTGGAATTAAACAAACATAATCTGCTTGAAAGTGTTGTCCTTCCTTAGCCTTCACTTCTGTAGGTTATATTTGTTCCTGGACAACTCAAATTTACCCTCACCCGGTCAGCTGACATTAGTTGTTTTGAGATACAGCAGTTGTGAAAAAGGGTGTGCACTTTATTGTATGTGTAAAATGTACAGACTTCAGATTCCTCTCTTTTTCATTCTTACACTGTGCATATCTACATATGTGCACAAGTTCCAAAGTTCACAAACAAAAATAGAAGGGAGTAGAACTGGAGCACTTCCTGACACTGTGTGCTAATATGCTTCTATTTCACAAATGCAAAACAAAGCAGAAATATGCCAAATGTTGAAGCATTATCATGAAGATATGTAAATTAAAGTAGATGAAGTCAAGAATTGATATAAATAAGCAGTCTTTTTTTGTTTTTAAACATCACTGCACCTATTAGGCAAAAAGTATTCCATTTCAGGTTAAACAGAATGCAAAGTCTTTAAGGAAAATGTGAAGGCAGAAGCTCTATGAGTGCAATGTTTGTGACAGGCTTGTCATCTGCTGCACATTTCTGTTGTCACTTAGCAGCTGTTCCGCATAGTTTTCATTCCAGATCTGCTCATACAGGATCTATAGAGCATGAGAAAGAATCTGCAGACGTTAGTATATCAAAATAATGATTCTTTCCCAGCCACATTTCCAACACGATCACTGAAGTTTCCCTTGGCTAAAAGGAAAATGTAGTTTTTCACATTCAGTTAACATTGCAGCTGTACTTTTTTTTTCTCTCAAAATGATTCAGCAATACAATTAAACTTGTTAAAAAAAAGTTTTCATATTTGCTTAAGCAAACAGAATTTGATTCTCTTTCAAAATGCAGCTTCTGTCCTCCTTGCAAATTCATTTCCTAGAAATAAACCTGTTATACATTACTTCAGTTTTGAAGTTGATGTACTTCTCAGACCACAGGATGTATTGGCATCATGAAATCTATTTTATGTGAGAAATAAATCTGCTTAGCAAAATTTGAAACTTTCTGCTGTCAAGAAGGTGGATTTTATTTTTTTTCAGAAAAATGAAGTTTCACACAGTGATTAAATTTGGATTCCTTGATTTATATTTGTAATTCATTGTACTGATTATTACCAGTGCATTGAAACATGGGCCCAGTGCCTTGTGTGGTTTGTTATATGCTACCAGACAAGGCATTTGGGGACAAGTTGAGGATTCTGCTTCTTGTATCAAGCAGGGATGCTACTTTTGTAAGGCAGACAGAAACTATGGTGGGTTTACAGCTGAATTAATAAATATTATAGAAGTTCTCTTGTGCAGGTAAATGACTGAAAATGGCCTTTTGAATTACGGGGAGTGATTCTTAATTGTTTACTTCCAAGCCATTCCACCTTCTAAGTAGTGCCTCAGCTTTGTACACTTATTGCAAAGCAGGATATGTATTTAAGAAGACAGATCTCAGAAAGTGAATGATTTGATGTGTTTTTGTAGACTAGGTTGCTTTTTTTCTGCTGTCCCTTTCACTGCTGTGACCTACTCAGGAAGCTCTTTTATTTGGGGATATAAGCTGGTTGTTTACTTTACCCACCTGTCAGATATCATGCAGTGTCACATAGAAATGGCACTTTGTATAAGCACTATTCCATGTGCAGGAAAAAAAAAAAAAGGTTTAAAGCAAAGTGATTCAAGACCTGTGCTTGGTAGTCTGTCTACAAAGCAATGGTTGTAGGTCAGCGTTTGCAATGCAGTTCTTACACAGTAAGTGTAATGCCGGTCCTTGGACCGGAGGTTGTAAAAACCTGGTAGGAACTTGTGGTGTAAATAAGGGGAAATAATAGTTGCAAGTGGAAGTGTTCAGACCAGAAGAGTCAGGAAAAAACTTGCTTGAAATTAATACGCTGAACCAGAGCCTCAGGGAGGTTAAATCTGCATGGCAAATACCCGTGGTCAGATCTGTAGGCTAGTAAAGTGCATTTTAAGTACACTCGTATAGAAAATGCACCAAGTGAAATCAAGTTCACTTATTTATTAGCAGAAAATACACAGCATTTTGGTCTGCCAGTAAGAGGTAAACTTGGAAGAATTTCTCAGATGGAAGAAGATACCATTTCCAAGAATTGCCTTGCATTTGCTGAAGAAAGCTTTCCTCCCCTAAACTCTGAGGCACACAGGCTTCACCTCTATGTGAGGGCCATGTTCTGATTTCCAGAGGAGGAATATGCTGATCATCTTTTTCTGATAGTTCAGATCCTCTTACTTTGGAAGAGTCATGCTTTTCAAACTAATGATTAATATCCATCCAAGTGATCATATAGAACATTACTTCGCTCTCTGGAGTCGCATTTCATCCATGTGGGTTCCACCAGATCACTGCACTCCTACTTGAAAAGTTTAACTTCTTTTTCCAGTTTAGCTTTTTCCTTACCTTCCTATTTTTCAAGTTTGCATAACAGAATTCATTTTTATTGTGTCTTTCTTAGCAGTTTATATCGTAGTTGCTGAAGTTCAAGAACGTATGTAAATCATAGAGACTGAGTACTGTGGCTTGTTTGGGTACAAGAGAAATTAATCTGGATTTGCTGTGGTTTCATTTAGAGATTTGATTGTTTCCTGAGCTTTGGAAATGAAGCACCAGACTGCTCAGCATTCTGAAGCCCTTCTGGTCGTTTGCAAATATAAGCTGACACTGGAGTTTTTCTT
>PPHD01020344.1:565-13691 GCA_002909625.1 Bambusicola thoracicus
GTACGTGTAAAATGGAGCATCTGCCTAGAAAATAACCTTAGATACTTTCATATTAATTGGTGAGGGTATATATTTGATTTGTCAAAATTTATCGAAATCGAGCTTTATTAATGGAAAACATAACTAAGCTGTTGTGCCTTAAAAAGTAAATTCGAAACACTTTTTAAGTTGCACATAAATGGGCCGATGCTTTTAATGGCACTGAGTTTAATCCAGCTCCTTTGGGCATCGGTGCAGGTAAGATNGGGTATATATTTGATTTGTCAAAATTTATCGAAATCGAGCTTTATTAATGGAAAACATAACTAAGCTGTTGTGCCTTAAAAAGTAAATTCGAAACACTTTTTAAGTTGCACATAAATGGGCCGATGCTTTTAATGGCACTGAGTTTAATCCAGCTCCTTTGGGCATCGGTGCAGGTAAGATAATAACTGGAAGCAAGCTAGATTTCTGAGATACAAAGCTTAGACCCTGAGTGGAGGTCAAAGAAAAGTGTGTGCACCTATAATATATCTACTTTTAGAAGCTCGTTTACATTATTGGAATCAGATTCTCAATCAACTCACTAAAGTACCTGGAAGAATTGATGAGTTAAAAATATCCCATTTTGGTCAGTGGTCGTTTTGTGATGGAGCACTGATACTTTGCTTCTTAAAACCTCAACTTGAATGGTGGGTCACACCAGTTTGTGCTTGCTCTTTCAAAGTGAGGAAAGCCATGAATTCTGCCCCAGACTCGCTTCAAAAACGGACGGATTGAAGACAGTCCTTGCTATTAATTGACTCCATGCAGAAACCCAAATGTTTGTTTTAAGGTTTGAGAAAAGAGAACAGTCCTCCCCACCTCAGCACCATCTCTATCCTCCACCTTTCTTCCAAATGTAAACACTTGAGAAAAAAATCAGCAATGCCAGAATGTTACAGTGAGCAAAGCAGAAATCAGGGTAAGACTTCCTTGGATAAGGCTCCCAGAAGAAAACTTTATTCGACCTTCAACTGCTGGGTAAACTCTCTTCATTCTATCAAGATAACGGGAAACAACCTCGATGTCAGGTTCACCTAAATAAACAAGCAGAAATGATGAGCGTTCTCTGCAGCAGTCAAGCCCTGCACCCAATTTAGAACTGCAGATTTAGCCTCAAAGACCTCTTTATATTCATGGCCCTCCTGACTCAGGCAGCTTGCTGCCAGAGCAGTGTAGGGTGGGCAGAGAGTTGGATTTTATGAAGAGATAAAACTGCCACTTTGGGTGAAGTTTTGGTGAAGTCATATTTAACTGGAGAACAAAACCTTTCAGTTGGCTGGCTTTCTTGTTTGCTCTTGTTACAATGGAAATTTGGGTAGTCCCCACCTCCTTTGTATAGAGTGCTAAAGAGCTGGCTTTCTTTTAAGGATATTTGATCTGGGTGCTGCTGTGCTGCACACAGAAATTGTCTACGGTTGAAGATCCCCCCATGAGTTACTGCAGCCAACCATCTCCAGTGGGCTCTTTCTGATCCAGGCGCTTGCACTTCTGAAGCGCAACACATCCCTCTTCAAAGTAATTTACATTTTGCTCCGCTGACACATGGAAAGATTTTCAAACTGGTCACCTTTCACTTCTTCTACTGGATTTCTCTCTGCGAATTTGTTTCTGCATCAACAGTTATTTACTAAAACCTACAGCCCCCTGTATAAACTGCAGACTGAATTTGACCATAAACATTGCTCCTGCTCGTGAGAATCAACTTGAAATTGAAACATCCTGATGAACCAAAAAATAGTCTCTAAGAGAGGTCTGAAAGGAAGTGGTTTTTTGGTAGTACAAACATGTTTAACTAAATCACCAGAAGTATAATCACTCTGGGATCAGAATGTGCCAAGTGAAAATTCTGTATGATGTGGATGTGATCCTAGAAGAATTCTTTTTAGATTGAGCATTATTTCTGAAAACACAGAATGTTTATAATGAATTTCAATCTCAAAAACTTGAAAAGTTTCCTTCTGCCCTGAAAGATCCCCACATCAACCATATGCAGGCTGTCCTAACAGTTTGTGCTACGATAAAGGATCTTAATATAGCACTGGATAACACTTTTCTCTCTGTAGCATGGCAAGTATACAAGGTCTGAAGGAAATAGCACCTACTAATTAGTGCAAGTGCAAGGCAGCATGCAATACCTACTCTCCACTGTGTTTGTTTTGTTGATTTTTTTTTTTTTTTTTTTTTGGTTTTTGCTTTTTCTGTGGTTTGCTATGATTCCAGAACAGTTCTCATAACAGAGCCGAATGGATGGGGTTCACCTTCTTTGTGAAACTTTTGAACTTGTTGAAACTTTTGTGATTGAACTGAAATAAAAAAGTGCAGTTGCTGACTAAAACCAAAAGTAGCACTCCAGAGCCATCAGATTAGAAGCAAATTTATCCAATAGAAGCAAAAAATCTGACATTTTTGCTACAGGAAGATCTTTTAACTCTTAGGATTTGTCTGCTACATTCTCAGAGCCCGTACTTACCTTTGCTGTATGCCAGGTTGTTGTCTCTCAGCATGTAATAGCCATCTCCACCAAATAGCATATAGGACGGAAGAGTCACGTTGTATATTTCATCCATCTCCAATGGGACGTAGGCTGGGACTCTGCAGGCCGTACAAAGCACTTCTATGCTAACAGCTCTGTGTCCTGGGGCTCTGGAGAGATCATAGACCACATGGATACCTGCAGGAAATAGGTTTCAGTGCCACTTTAGGCAGTGCCTGTTGAACATATGGTGCTAGAAGCAGCATCCTCCATCATTTTTAAGATTCTATACATTCGCTTCTGTGGCTGAGAGGTTATGTTGGTTCAAGGGATATCAGTTAATGCCCCATTTTCTTAGTGCTCAAATCAACTTTTATGCAAGAAAACACGTGAATTTAGAGAATTGCTGAAATACTGCCTCTCCTCCCTTGTCTGATCATCTGCTCTTCTTACTGTAACTCTCCAGAAACAAACTGGAAACAGCAAGGTTGAAAATACTGTCTCTGATTGCTGTCAGCATCTGCTTTCTCTTTCCACTGTCTTATTCAATGAAGTGACTTTTAAAACCAGGCAACTGATTATGGGTAATGAGTGCTGCCCTGAAGAAAAGAGAGCTAAGCCAAGACTGTCACAGCTCCTACTCACTGTAGGAGAATGAATGTTTCTCACGGTGAGCCCTCCTCGTGCAAAGTCTGGGGAGGGCTAGGCAGTGAGAACAGCATTGCCAAGAATCTGCTGCTCAGGAAGCCACTAACAGCCAACCCAAAGCACAGCAGCTCATCTGACCTTGGCTCTCTTCCTCTCTGCATCTTCTGTCCCAAACCGTTTCCAGAGCTACTAGGTATCTTTTCTTCTTTCTTTGTAAGAGAAGGCAGGACTGCTGCCTTACCCTGGCGGTAAGTAACTCACTGGTAAGAGCACTTGCCACCTGCAAGATGGTGGTTGTGTCCTTGGTACATGGGAGTGAGTGCCCCCATCACCAGGCTGTGTGGGGAGAGGCAAGGAGGAAAATTACTTGGCCTCTACCCTTGGGCCTGGCTTTTCTGCTACATAAACAAAGAAATCCGCACAGTATCACAGGCAGAGCAGGAATAAACATGCCTGTAACCTAGCATGCATCTGGATAAATATCTGGGGAGCTGTGTTTCAGGAAATGCATATGTTTTTAATATTAATTGTTTGTCTCTAAAATATTTAGAAATTCTCTGGAGCAATTCCATGGCCTGCTTGGACTAATCTAAATACATCCCCAGTCATCAGGTAGTGGCACAAACTGATTTTGATAAACCAACAATGGGCAGCAACCAGCAGGGAAGTCTGGTGTGGGGTACAAGGTAGGCTGTTGGTGAAGATACGAAAACAGGAGCTGTCGCAGCGATTACTGTGTTAAAGCTCTACCTGACCATGCCTTCCTGTAGTTAATTAAAGCATTGAACTGCTGCCACATATGGGTTATTGGAACAACAGGGAATCCTGTCTCTGCTGAAGAATTATTGATAGCTTATGTGCTGTGGGGCTTGTGCAACTCAGCTAAAACATCTTCAGGATAAATAGCGTCAGCTGGCACAGATGAAGCACGGAGCTGGAGTACACTGCCAGCTTGCTTTCCATTTTTAAAGAGGCAATGCAAAGGTCTTTTAAGTGTTAGACAAACAAGACCTGTGGAAAGGAGGGTTCTTTTAGAAAACCAAGGCAAGGAAGGAAGAAAGCATACCTCCAACCTGCAACAGCTCTCCTGTTCCTCTTCCATACCTGCGCACGCTGTGCTCGAAAGCTTCTTTCAGTGTGGAACCTTTCAGCGTTACCAAATCAAAACGACCTCCAAATGGCAAAACAGACAGCAAATCTTCCATAGTGATGCTACCTGGGGAATGAGACTTTATTTACATTGGTTTAGGGGAAAAAAAAAAAAAAAAAAAAAAAAGGCAGTTTACTGTCCTTAACTCTGGCAATTTTTCCAATTGCTTAAGATGAAGTCATGTAGCCCTGAAGAAGGATTAAGCTAAAGTCAAAAAAAAAAAAAAAGAAGGTGTTTTCAGTTTCCATTTATCTGATATCAGGAAAAAGAGATCTGTAAAATTTCAAGCATTCAGAAAATAAAAATCATTTGTTTCGTGGCAGACTACAGAAAGCTTCCAGCAATCATAGCATATGTCTTCCTACAGTAGGAGGTGAAGAACAGCCACTGTCTTCCTTTGTTCCACAGCAGCAAGGTGAGAATGAAATTATAAAAAGCACAGTGTATAAACAATACTAAAAACTGCTAATGTCAACTTGAGTGCAGTTGCACTGTAATAATAGATAACTATTTCAGAATGTCCCATCAAAACAAGCCCGTGCCTAACACTGTGTTCAGGCTCACATAATAACTTGCTAACTTATTCTTGAAAAGCTGGCACTCAGCACGTAGCTCTACATACCATTAGCACTCCGTTCATCGATGGATGCCCGTATCCCACCTCCATTCAGGATGCACAGTGAAACATGGTTCCACGACTTTCTATCTGGATGTCTGACATTCTCATAAAGCTACCAAAGGAAAATGTTTAAACTGATTTTTAGTCTTCACTTAGTCCAGGCTGTGGATGTTTACACTCTGAGACTGAAAACAAGCAAAAGGTTTTCTGTCTTCTTCAATATTACCTTTGTAATGACTGTAAAATACTGATGAAAAAAAGAAAATGGCAGATCACATTATTTTGCTTTTTTAATCTTTTAACAAGGAAAATATTTGCCTTTTTCTTTAGTAAACCCTCAACTTTTCCCATGGTCTGTGTGTACGTAACATTACCAGGGAAAGACAGACGAACAAAGGATGATTTTTTTTTAATATATATTGTGACATAGAAGACAAATTATTTGAGCACATTTGGAGAATCAGAAAGTAAATAGAACTTTAAATACAGCTGTACAATAGAAATATGCAGGGGAATGTACTGAATAATAGAGCTCCTGTTGCACACTGCAGGGAATTAAGATTTTTCAGCTCCTTTGAGATTGGTTTTTGATTTTTGGAATGCTCTTGGCAAATAAGTAATATGTAGAAAAGTGGTGGAATATGAAACAGGCATATTAGATCAGACCCAAAAATCTACTTCATGCAGCATCATGTCTCCAACAGTATCCAAACCCTGACAAAAGCAACTTGCAAGGACAAAATAGAATCTGCTTGAGACATCATAAGTAGTTAAGAAAATGGAGGTTAGGGATTTACTCTGTTGCATAAGGATGACAAGCCTACAGAATCAATCATTAGAAATAATTGAGTAGAAAAGGAAAGGGTTAAGAGAAAGTAAACAAGGATAATGGAAGGGATGGACTTATTTCCATAAGGGAATGGCTATGGTTATGACTCGTCAGTTGCACAGAGACAACTACAGGAAGGGCATGACAGAAATCAGTAAATATCAAAAAGGCCATGTGGATGTTGGATAGGAATCAACGTACTTTCTCATTTCAAGAATAATAAAAGGAGGAAAAGATTCAGTGAGGGGTTACAAGGATGGCCAAAGACACTGAAACGCATCTGATCATGGAATGCTGATGTGGGCTAGGACTGTCTTGTCTTGGTAAAGGACAGTGGAAGAAAAATATCTGACATGCATAAGATCATGAGTGGTGTGAAGAGAGTGAATAGGGACCAAGTGTTGCAGTGCAAGGATGACTCCTTGGCCTCCAGCAGGCATCCAGCCAGGGCACAGCAGGCAGTAGATTGGAGAAAGCAAGATATGCAGGTCAGCTGTGGAACGCCCTTCCACCGGATGCTGTGAATGCTGAATGGCGGAAAGGCTCAAGGAGGGGGTGGGGTAAGTTGAAAGAAGAGAAGTTCCAGTGGTGAATAGGAAATACAAAGGTGCAGCTTCTGCCTTGGGAGCTCCCTGAGCTGCAAGCTGCTGGGAGCATATTGGAGTACACAACATCTCCATAGGCTTGTCCATATGTACGCTCTGCCCTCACCACCACCCCTCATCCCTTTTGGAGATCAGACGCTGGGATGGATTTTCCTGTTTTCTGCTCTGGTTCATTCACTTCTCTTCCGCATCCCTTCACTGCGTATTTTGTGACCTTTAACTTGTAGGTGCAGAAATCCTTTATTGCTCCAGTTTACACTCACTGTTACTCTCTGAGGCCAAATCCATTCTTGAATGGAATTCTCATACTTAATGAGTTGATTTTGCCTGTTGCTGATTTTTTCGGTCTGAACTATACCTTCTGAATTAGTAATTGTCCTGGAACAGACATCATGATTATAAATCTGTAATTCCTCAGTACCTAAAAAAATATGTTTAAAATGTACTCCTACACTCTCTGCTCTCTTAGCCTTGAACACAGATGCAATTTAGAACAAGAGTTTGCGTGCTGCAGCTAACGATGCAGTTGTTTCCCCTTTGAGTTCCTTCGAAGTATTTTCTAAAATGCCATCTACATCTGTCAACCTGTTACTCAGATGTCTGGCTCCTATTGGAGAAGCATAACTGAACAACATGGACTCGTGTTATGAACAGTTATTTAAACAATCTTTCCATGTTTCTCAATCTCCAGATTTCCCAGTTCGACTCTAAATATTCAAGCCCATGTTTCAGACAGGTCTGTTTTGTCCCTTGATACTCCTGAATGCACAGCGCCAGACAGGAAAGCAAATGTAGAACTCGTCTTGCAAAGAACATAAAAGGTAAGCCATGTGGATCTGTGATGAATGCAGATGGTTGACTATAGATATCTACTTAGCTAGAACAGAATTTTACATCCCAACACACAACGTGTATCAAGAAAGTCCACAGACTTCCGAAGGACAATGAAACGATTTTCTTTAATTTTAAAAAGTGCCAAAGTATTTGATCACTTTTTTTTTTAAAATTAATATATATATAATATCTAGCACAAAGCAAAGTACTGCCATTTTAGCAGAACTGAATGCAGAATCACCAAATCTTAATTTTATCTGGAAATCAGCCCATGAACTAAAAATTGTCATAAGGATTACAATGAAAGCCTGATGGACTGGATAAACAGCTTTTGGGAAATATCTAAATGAAAAGTTATTATTAACTTCAGTTTGATTTTGTGGCAATGCTAGTGGAGATCTGTGGCAATTCTCATTTTCTGGAAGCAGTTGCATTGGTAAAAGTTTCTCTCTGGAGCGTGCAAAGGAAATGGTGCTATTGTGGGAGAGTAAAACAACCCAAACCAGTTGGTTTAAAACTGATAGGAGACTTTTGGTATGATGCAATGAAGCACAGTGACACATGTAGGAGCACAACAGAGCTCCAGGATGGTGTGCTGGGAGCACTTGGGTCTCTCCATTGTCATGCTAGGGCAAGCCTACTTGCCAGGGACTGTCCTAAGGCCCTGACCAGGAGTGGGGCAGCCAGAATCACCGGAACAACCCCAGACACTGGGCAACTCAGGGGGGTTGGAGATTCATGATCCTTGTGGTCCCTTGCAACCCAGGCCATTCTGTGATTCTGTGATTCTGTGAACTCCCTGGGAACGGGCAGGGTGGTGGGGAGATGGAACCTGACCCTGGGGCTGGCACTGAGTCCTGGTGTGCAGGGACAGCAAGGGCTGGCGGTGCTCTCAGGGCTGGAAAGCACCCTAAGACTTTCCAGCTCCTGAGTTCTGGCTCTATTTCACAAAAAGTCCGTAAAAGGACACTGCCAGCACTGGCTGAAACAAAAGCACTGGGCACACTCACTTGTCAGAGTGAGAATCAGAGCAGCAGAGTCATGGGCAACTAAGCTGGCTCTCCCTCTCTCTTAAAACTGAAGCCTCAACAGAACAAACAGTTCTCTATGTGAGGATCTATACTGAGGATTCACTGCAGCCTTGCTCCTGCCAGATCTTTCAAAGGAAATATGAGATATTATAGGGACAGAAAGCAGCAGAGAGCTCATGCAGTGACAGTTCAGAGACTCAGAGCATTTCATCTGATCACCCTACAGTAATACATAGATGTGATTGCCACCTGTGGTGGTAGCTTCTTACCATAGCATCACAAAGCAAGTTTCCCATGTTGCATTCTTGGAAACGGCATGCTTCGCTTGTACCGTTCAGATAAACACTAGTTGTTCCAATCTCTTTAGAGTAATTCCCCAAGTTTTTTCTCCACTTTTCTACTTCTTCTTTAATCCGTTCATCTATGAATTAGCAAAAAAAGTGTAAAATAAGCAGTGCATGCATTTTCAGTGTATACAGAACTTAGAAAAAAATCCATGCTCTCTCTGTTTCTAAAATGTTACCCATTCCCTAGAGGCTTTTCCGACAGTATGGCATCCACACTCATTCTAAACAAAGCTTAGGGAGGAAGGTGGAAGAACTGCACAAACCAGTGAGTAAGTTATTCTCTCGCCACAGCAAGGCCCTCTCTTCTATTCCACTTACACATAGTTTCACCCAGTCCTGCTGCAACTTCTGAACAATGGGACTTCTGACATCTGCCTTGACAGATGGCAGCTTCTATTCGAGAATTTGTAATATACAAGTGAGCCTGGCCTTCATATCATCTCTTTCTCCCCCCCTCCCTTCTAAAGATAGTTCCTTCCCCTTTAATGCTGTGCTGAAAGGGATACTTGCTTAAGTATCAGTGCCAAGGGATAAACCCATTATAGAAGTTAACTCTATACACACCTTTGTGCAAATCTAATTCTATCAGAAAATAAATAGGTACAAGAATGTTTGCATATACAGATATGCCATAACTGCTTTATTAATTTTAAACCATTTACCATGTAACTTTGTCAGCAACAGCAGCATTTATAATGTTATGTTAAAATTGTATGCTTATGAAATCAGAGCACCTATCAATCTGAATTTTTGCTTTTTACTGACTCCTAAGTGGGAAGATAATGTATCACCTGAGTTCCCACAAAAGGACTCTCAGTGATTTTAAACAGGCAAAGACATACATTGCATTTATTTATATTCAAAGGCCTTTATATCTCACTCTTTAGAAAAGGAAATACAGAGGAAAATGGATACAACAGTGACACAGCCTGAACTTTACAGTGGAGTGAGTTGCAAGTGCAGGAAGAAAGCTGAATTCTTCTGCAGCATCGTGCTACGCATTTAACCCAGTAATACTGGAACTGTAGTAGAGCAGGCAAATTCAAAGCCCACTTACCTTCAGGAATGCTGCTGTCCAGCAGGATAGGATTTCCAACTGCTTCAACTACATTTCCTTTCTCGTCAAATGTAACATTCAAGTAACCAAGATACTTTCCATAAGCATAAGCTTGTACCACGGGCACCTTCCTCCCATCATCTGAGTTAACCATGAAGGGATATGGGCCAGCTGGCTGCTCAGTGGAGGGAGGGGTTCCTGTGCAAAACAACCATGTAAAGAGGGGCTTCAGCTCACGTGCCCTTCATGGAATTGTAAGAATGACATTTCAAATACCTCCTATCCTTAAAAAAAGAAATGGGATATTAAGCAGAACCAACCATGAGGGCAAACGCACATTTAGTTGTTCAGTTATGTTAATTCATAGGAGATGATGTTGTTTTGAGGACTTGGGGTCTAATAACCACCACAGTGTTTTTTAAGTTGTGACAGTGCACTCCTCCAATGACATCATGTGACAATAGCAACAAAGGCACTTTTCATGCTGATGATCCAAATCTAAGCCTCTAAGTAGTGCACATATACCATCCTCTGGCTGAAAAGCCTTCACACTACATTGCTCTGTACCATCTAGGAAAAAAAAAAAAAAAAGGTGTTGAGATAATACACAGAATACATATGAGCAGTTCTGTAATTTTTTTTATCAACACTCAACTGATTTTTACTATACCAAACTTAGTCTCCAAACTTTCAGACAGGCTGCAAACCTGTTGCAAAAGAAAATTTCATGAGCATGAGAGTTAAGTAGTAATGGATTTAAAACTTACTGCCCTGCAAAGTTTAAAGAGTGTTTAGATGTAAGACTTGGAAACAGTTACATTAAAGCAAGATATTTCCAGAGCTCTTGGCTCAATCAGCATAGCCTGTTGTGGGTTTGGATATCATGCAGGGGAGAAAGCGGCAAAGCGAGCCATGTAGCACGTGTCCCAGGGTGCCAGCTGCCTCTCTGTGGCCTTGATAATATACCTGAGTAGCATCCCACCCTCTGATATTCCCATCAGCACCTCTACCCCATTTCCAGCAAAGGCCCAGGTCAAGTGGCTCCAAGAAATGTCTCACGCATGGTGACAGGTCCTGCTGCAAAGCCCCCACAGCCTGCTGCTCTCTTCCATCCTTTCTATTCATGGGAATGCTTCCCTCTCACTCCAATGGGTGAGAGCTGGGCTGCCTGCAGGAGGGGGCAAGTGGGCGTGTAGAAGGGGGAGTGGAAGGAAAGCACACTCTTGACTTCCACTGCTCACAGCACAGCTGGTTTCCTCTCATTTGTGGTTGTTTACGTAGCATGAAATCCGGGGATGATAAGCATGACAAATGTTCCTTCCAGAACTCTAATGCAAATCATATTCATCTCTAATCTCTCCTCTTCCCAAGAGGGAATGACTATAACAAATGACAAGTTGAACCAAGTCCACAAGAGAACCATTTTTTCCAATTTTTAGCCCAGCTAACAGAGTTGGTTTCTTAGAGGAATCCAGGTGCCTTCACTGTTTGACTTTTATTTTGGGAATTGAAGAAATCCCGTAACTAATGAGAACCCCAAAGTATTTATGCGTACAAAAGCGGCTTTAGGGTTTTTTTTTGAACTGGAAAAGGAACTGTTTTTGATCTTCTCTATTCTTTGAATGAATGGAACATTATCAAGAGAAAGTTACACTTTCTGGTCATTATTTTAGTTTCTATCTATGGCTAATGAGTCTTTGCAAAGGAGTCTGCATTCCACCATATAAATCCATGATGAATGCATACACTGAGTACTGTGTCCACCCTTCATTTTACAATCTCCAAAACAGTCCAATAAAACTGCAGAAAAATGCCACCAGCGGGCAGGAGGCTGCAAATAAGAAAAGAAGAGCAAAGTCCCTGCAGGACATGCAGCTCAGCAATGGAATGCCCTACGACCAGCTGTTGTGTGGAAAGGCTGAAGGGCTCAAGGGGAAATGGGGCACGTTCAGGGAAGAGAAGTTCCAGTGGTGACTAGGAAATACTAAGGAGCTGTTGCAGGCTTGGGAACTCCCTGAGCTGCAAGCTGCTGGCAGCATATTTGAGTACAGCATCTCCACAGACCGGTATCTGTTATCACATATTATCACCATCACCATGACGGTGAAGTTATGGATAGGTACCAGGTATGAATATGGCCAGCACTGCTGGCAGTAAACTGTATTTGTGAAAGTCCTCTGAGTTTAAAGACAAACAGTCAGTTTCAGCTTTGTTTTAGGAAAAACATTTCAGTATGAAGTAAAATACCTGTATAGAGAAATGTGTTTGTATGTCCTCCAATAACAACATCCACTCCTTTCACCTTTTGGGCAATATCTATGTCCACATTAAAGCCAGAGTGCCCTAGTGCAATTATTTTGTTCACTCCCATTGCTGTAAGTTTGTCCACTTGCACTTGCAATGCTTCAATTTCATCTTCAAAGATTACATCATTCCCTGGGGGGGGTGGGAAAGTAGGAGGAAGCGTGAATGAATGTATTTACAAAGCATCTTAATTACAAGTTTTTCTAGCACATAAATGTCATATTGGATTCTTTTTTGTACAATTAATGGAAGTTTGAGTGGCAGTGGTTTTCAAATGTTCGTAGTTGGTTCAAGCTCCTAACCCGATCTGAAGTTCTGCAGTCTCTCAAGAATATCTGCATGCTTAGACTAATTCAAGTTTTTGGTACTGAAATGTACTTGCCTATACTAAATAAGTTATAACTCCATTAAAAAAAAAATAGTAATGCCAATTATTTTTATTTATATTATTATTTAGCTGGAAACAAAATATGTCAGCAAGTGCCTGGGTGTAAACATTTGCACATAGAACTATGAAGCTTTTTTCTTTCCAAATCGTATTTCTTTGAGATGTTCCCTCTCCACTTGGGTTAAATCTCTCTCTTTTTACTGTATACTTATCTCATTTTTTTTCCCCTCTTCTGAGGCTTTAAGCATCAACTGCTTCAAAGTCCTGCCTTGTTATACAAATGATCTCATCTAATGTGAACCTCTATCAGTAATGCCAAATGACTGCACAGCAAATGAGCTGCTGTCCCAAAACAAGAACATAAAGAACGGAAAGTCTGGAAAGGAGAAAGCTCTTCCGGACTACAATGTTGGGAAACTTGCAATCTTTCTGAAACGTTTCTGTGCCTGCTGAAATGTGACAGTTACAAGAACATTAGACAAATAGGGATTTTCAGCCTTGTCACAGTGCTTACGGTTGCGCAAAAGGACTTCCTATGTAGAAAGTTAATTTCTTCAACAAACTTTTAAGAACAGAGTCAACAAACTGTCAGCCTTAACTGTTCAGTGAAGACAACTGAATGACATTTCAACCAATTCCTCATCTACCTAATGCCTCTTCTTCTGTAGTTTTTTGATCAAGCAGTTTTGAAATATGCCTGTAAAGTCGAAAGATTTACATTATTTCATAACAAAGGGAGGAGTGAAACTAATTCTTAATTCAATGCAAAATGTCTCAGGAAATGAAGAGGAAACTGCCACAATAGAAGAGATAAAAG
>PPHD01020345.1:2190-13690 GCA_002909625.1 Bambusicola thoracicus
CCACTCATGCCGTATCTCCCACCACTCTGGGCCATACACTTACTTCTCAGGCTTTCTTGCTAGGCTGGAGAGTGCATGGTTTATATTTTGAGATGCTCCTCTAGAAACCACCCCTAGAATCAAATACCTGCTTCCAGAGCTGAAGGAGTGTAGAGAATGGGACGAGTGCATAAGCTCTGATGATCTGACTTTCTTTCAATAGCACAACAAATGCTGACAGCTCCCTCTATGACCAGAATGTTCCAGACCAAGAAAATTATTATATATTATTTATACTCCAGCAGTACAAGCTAAAAAACCACAGTAGTTTATAGATAGATGCTATGACCATGGTGGACACTAAGCCCTGGGCCAGCTGCCGCCCTCTACAGCTCTGGCATTGGCCAGGAGGATGCCTTTTCCAAGTGCTACCCAAACTTAGCCCTCCCCAGCAGCAAGAGGGAAAAATCCCCAAAGCAGTTTGGTTTCCAGGCGTCCTGCTAAAAAAAAAAAAAAAAAAAAAAAAATCCATAATGAAGCAACTGCCCACAGGAGAGTGAATTACACTCATCTATACACATCGATGGCATAAAGCAAATTCATTATTATTTAATCCATTTGTGATAGAGTTTCTATTTCCAGTAACAGAATATGCAGAAGGCAGCCTTGTGCTATTTACCTTGGCCTTATGATTTTGAGCACGGTTTGTGGCCGGGTTGCTTTGGGCTCTTGTTTAGGAAGAAAGGGATTTGCTGTTCTGTGCCCTGCCCATGGTTGGGTGCTGGGAAGGACGCCTGGTCTGGCAAGCAGAGACACAGCCAGGTGGGATGCTTCAGCTGGAGGGCAGGGAGGAAGCGGCTTGGTATGAAGTTTGGGAGCTTTCGTTCAGAAGGACTGAAAGGTACGGTATGAAGTAGGCTCATCTAGTTGAGTTCATAAAGCTGGGATAAAAACTGTGGTTTTGGTTTTTCTTCATTTAGCCAGAAGCACACTATCAAGGAAACTACACGCATACCAATATATAGAGACCTGTGCAAATGTATTTAACCACCAACCACTGAAATACAGTCTACATATTAAACTGGGCAGCGATCCACCAAAATCCTACTCCAAAATCTCTTCCCAACGCCTGTGTACAAAATAATTGTCCAATACCACTTCAGAAACATACATAGGGTGCATGTGTGAAGGCCTTTGTGTGTACAGAGATGTACACAAATAACCGTTTGCACAGACCAGCACGATTGATGATATTTTCCATGCCATAGTCTCAGGTTTGTAGCTGTTTTACACATAATTAAATGCATTGGCATAATCCTTAAAAACATTCTGATGCAAGAAATATCATTCTTCCAATGACTTGTTCATCTTGCATGCTGTGTTTACAACTGCACTTGGGAGTACAGCCTCAAAGTCTGCCCAGTGGTGCACTCTCACCAGTACAAAGCCACTCAGCCCAATCTCCTCCCAGTCAGGGCGAGCACTATTACCCTCCCCTACAACAAACACGAGCATTCTACACATTTAGCCACAAACAGAGCCAGCCTCCCTCTTCCCTCAGCTCCTTAAGCAAAGCCCACTCAAAGCAGAGCTCATATGCTTCTATCAGTGGGTGCACTTGGTGGTGCTGTGGCAGTAGCTGTGAAGAAGTGGGATTCATGGACATCATCAAGACAGAACTGATTGGGTGCCATGGTGCTACAATCAGAAAGATCGACGCAGTGGAAGAGCAATACAGGAATATAATAGCAAAGGGACTTGTGCAAATGGAAGGGCATTACAAAGGAAAAGTGCTCACCTGTCTCTGAAGATCTACGCCCACAGGGAAAGCTCCACAAGGAAGGGAACTTCAACCAGAGATGCTTCCCTAGGGGCAGTCAGCCCTTCAATAAGGTCTAACAGGGGTGCAGCCAGGCTCCAACCCTTCCTGACTCACAGCTGAATTGCCTTCACCTGTGCTCCCAGGGCTGACCAGTCCTTTCCCAGGTGCTCAATCAGTGGTTCAGGCTGTGACTCAGCAGTTCCCATACAGGTGGTAAAAATGGAATTACGTCATCAACGGCATCAGTGTTTAAGTCACACGCCCTACCAAAGTCGGGCAAAGCCGGAAGCATGCCTCCTTTCCTCTTTCCTCAAGCATCCCTGTGTACACTGCAAAGCAGCCCCATGACCAATGAAACGTTTTCCTATGAACTGAAAGTCACTGCAGTGCCTCAGCCCGAGCCTTTATTTTAAGATCAGACAAATTAAATGGAGTGAGGAGAGGCAACGGTAGGGATGGTGAATAAAAGAGGACCTTGCTCCATGACTCATCTTGAGCACTCCCTACCACAGAGTTTGCACAGCGTGTCAAACAAGGACCTCCTTTCACTTCCAGCAAACGAACCCTGTATTTACACTGATGTTTTTAATATTGTACTAATTACCACAGGTATAATTTTTAAGACTGCATCTCGAAATCAGAAGCTAATACAATTGCACTTGGATTCGTCAGCTGTGCAATAGCTTGCCCTAATTTTAGATTAACAGCTCTGGAGACCTGCTCAAAGAGTGAGACTGACAGACTTTTTAATGGAGAAAATCTGAGCTCCCCCGGGATCCATACTTTCTCAGACATAGTCAGAAATCCCAGCGGCACTCGCTGAAAGGATCCCAGGATGGAAAATGACATCTCCCTCAGCATTAGTGCTTTGCATTCTGATGTCGGTCCTCCGAATACTCTCTCCCTTCACATTCTTGCCACCTCTTTGCGATTCTTAGCAGCAGCAGAGCAGAACGCATACCTTGAATGCTCTAACCCAGCGCCATGTGCCAAACTGGAATGAAGGAACTTGAATCTATATACATAGATAAATTATCCACCCAAAACATGTCATTTAAAATTGAGATGCTGACACAGCCTTAGCTACAGTACTGCTAAGCAGGGCTGTATCATTTTTCAATTAAATATCCTTGTTTCTTCTTCCAGAGAAACCTCTGGAGAAATGTCTCATTTGAGGGCAGACGGAGACAGAAAGTGACTCTGTCTGTCGGCTCCCAATTAAAGGCCAGGGAAGATGGATAGGAGGCACAGCCACCACCTAATAGAGATCAGATATCAACAATGATTTATGCAGTCAGATAGATACATATTCAAGTGGGGGAAAAAGAACACTAACAGCCAAGGAGACATCGCTTTCCTCCTCTGTCACCACTTGCCACCCATCTGCTCCTCTCTTCCCAGGTCCTGTTCCGTCCTGGATCCTCCTGCTTTGCTGGGGGCCATCTTTGAGCCAAGTCCGTCAGCCCCTTTCCTCCATCACACTCCCCCCATCCAAAGGCATGGGCCTTCCTGCTTTCCAGAACTTGCTGTTTCTAGCAAAGTATGCACACGCTTGCTCCTACATGCTGTGTTAGCCCTTCTCTCATGGGATCTCTGATTGCCCAAGCACACTGAGGGATCAGTGTGGGTTTGCCCTCAAAAATCTGAAAGGAGGAAAAGGATTTCCTCTCCACAATTCCAAACAGCTCATACCGAGTTCACCTGCAGCAACACATCCGATACTGAAGTCTGCAAGATCTGGTCCTAAAGCAAAGCAGCTCCCTCATCTCAGGACAGATGTTTCTGGCAGGGGCAAGTGCCCCCCACAACCCTCAGAATACACCAAAGTAGGACCGAGGCAGGGCAATTTGACAATCTGCTACAAGAAGAGCTCCATAGTTGGAGGCTGATACCCTCACAGTGATGTAGTAAGGCATTTGGGTTGAGGTTCTTAGAAGGTCTCAGCCCTGCGCTGGTTGATGAGAGCTGAGGATGCTGAGCGCTCTTTGAGACACGATCTGGGCACCCTCACTTCTCCCCATGCATTGTGCTCATGGGAATTTTTGGTCCTAAAAATGTTATTTTATTTAAAGCAGCGATTCAAAATCTTCCGGTTCCTATTGAAAGAGATCTAAAAGATCCTGCCTGTCTGGAGAAAAGAAGTTTCTACTTGTCAGTTAAACAAAGGAATAACGCACAGCCTCCTTTACAGTGTGTACTTTACCTGTCATCCAACAGCCCATTATCATGTCACGGCAGAGTGCACTTTTCTACAGGTCACTTTGTTTAAAATGACATGGATAATGCACATGTCAGCGAGCTGACAGTCCCGACCGTCCTTCAGAGATAAAAACCGCGAGACGAGCGCCTGTTCTTATCTGGGGTACATGCCTTGGTCTATCATCTAAGTCAGGCAGAACATGATTTCTCCAGAGAGCACTTTTTTCATTTCCTGATTTTAAGAAAATCAAATAAGCACCATTTGTCTTCATCTGAATATGCTTGACCTGCTCAAATGATGATGTCTCGCATTTTATAACAGGCTGCATATGCTGAATTCAAATTAACAGCAGCACAAGGCCTGAGATCTCTGCCTGCGCCGCAGCGCGCGATGAATGCGCACATGGGGGTAAGCAGGCATCTTCCAGAACTGAGCTTGAGCCCAACCCAACGCCGGGTCTGGTTCTGGGTTTTGAAAAGCACTATATTACCAGGGATGTTCGGGTCAGTGCTTAGTCTCATTTCATTAGGAGGGGAGAGAAAATATAGATCACAGACATTAAATGGGATGTCCAGGGTGAAGTATGGTCTGCAGCCTCCTGCACTGCATGGCAGACACAGCCCTCACCCACACACCACCGCCACCCCAAAGCCACCCACTGCCTTTTACATAGGAGGGCTGTAAGGGAGAAATATGGGGGGGTTGGCAGAGGTTGGCTCTGAAGGCAGCAGGAAATTACACTCGCAGTTCTGGGTGCCATAAACATGGAAACTGAGATTCAGTTTATCACCTCGTACTGCATAAGGAACATCCTGAAAATGAATAATCACTTCACAGGATGGAATGTAATGGCAACACATTAAAAATTCATATCTAAAAGTGCAGGTTAATATTCTGTGCAAAAACCCAACAAAACCTCCCCTTTCTGTTGTCACACTGATTAACTCCAGTGATTAGTTCCCTTATGAAAGGGAAATCACTGCAGTTCAAAGTAAACACTGGTTCTTTAACACAGTTAGCAAATTATTAAGAAAGATGAGGGAAAAAAAAGCCCTCTACTTGGGAAATTACTGAAAGCTGAAGGGCAAAGCTTTGGCAGTTGTATATGGGATAGTTTGAAAATTTCCTGGGCTTACTGCTACATAAATCCTGTACAGAACTGATTAAATTCGGGAAATCTGACTTCTGCATTCAGTGTTTCCTTTGGATATTACACCGTATTTATTCCTTTCTGCCATATTAGCTGCACTCCAGCATGGTCATCTCTCGTCTTTCTTCTCAGCTTGACTTGAAGCTAAGAGAACCACTCATGAAACTCCTAGCAATTCAATTATATTACATGAAAGATATTTTCTATCATTATTTTACCCTCCCCAACTTCCATCCCCCACTTTACCCAGTGAAAGAGGAAGAACAAGTGATTCCATTATCAAAATGTTCCTTAGGGTCAAACATACTTATGAAAATCACAACATCCAACCTGGAACTCAAGAAATTAGACCAGTTTTCCTACAGTGAGTATTTCACTGTTAGCAAAGGAGGAAGGTAGATGTTAATTTACAGCATAAAAATCTGTTTACAGCGTATGAAATAAGACTAAAAAATGCATCAGCGTGAATAACAGTTCTTCATGACTAATAGCCTTCAAAACAACAAACAGTGTTTGAGACCAGTGCTCGACTCTTTTTCAGCTTGACATTCTTTCATTTTCAACTTAGAAACCCGCAGTTAATGCGATAATTATCAGCAAGTTGTGTCACTTGGTGGAACGTATAGTTTCCAAATGTTGTTTCTAAATATATGTATATATATAAATACACATATATATGTCAACCCTAGCACTTAACTTAAGTTTTAAGACCTGTGCCTGCAGAGAAGCAAAACAGGCAAGTGTGTGGTTAAGCAACTGTTGGAAAGTGCAAATGTGAGGGTTACCAACATAATCAGCTGCACTGTTAAACTCTTGGAACTTCCTAAGGGAAAATGTAGCCTTAGGAAGGGTGGGTAGCCAGGCTAGTGCTCACATACAACCCCCACACAGCATCACTATGCTTGAGGATGAACTGCGTAGCCTCCAGAATAGTCATTATTATTAATACTCATCCCTTGGAGGTCTATTCCAAAATCAAATTAAAGGGAACAAAGCTGTTTCCTTGTGTAGGGTTCCTTTGGATCAATCCAAAAAGAAACTCTTAATAAATAACACATTATTAGCAATAAGTGAATCCAACAAAATAGTTTCGCTCCCATACAGATTCCCTTTCCTACCTTTTCCTCTTGATCACTGTCGCTGTCGCACTGAAACACAAAAAGGAAAACAAAAACAAAAACAGGTTAGAGAAATGTCCTGCAGCAAAAAACTAAAGATTATTATTACAATCAGGATGGCTGAGACATCGTAAGCCCCACAGTGTCACATTTGGTGCCTTTAGGAAATAGCTCAGTTCCTGTATGGTAGGGAATCTTTCCACACACTGTTGGTGAAGACCACAGTTTGCAGGTCTGAACTGTGAAAAAATGGCACTGAAAACAACAAAAGGCACTTGCAATACCCCATGTTGGCTTTATTCAGATACATGGGAACTGATGAACAAATTCAGACCCTAAAACTGGATCAGGGAAGAGGAAAAACAGCAGAGGGAGAAGCAGCGTTCCTTTCTGGCGGATGGTATTTCTCACACTGCTCCCCAAAAATTGGCTTCTCGGATAGGATGGCACTGAGAGGGCCCAGGTTGGCCCTTCGCAGCAGAGAAGCACTTACAGGGCTACCACTTCACCCCAGGATTACTCAGAGGGTACACCTCATGTCGTTACCTATAGGGGTCGCATGAAGGAGCTCAGGTAGGTCCCTACAGAGAGAGCAACGTGCCCAGGGAACTGACTCGTTGAGGTGCACAGTAATTCCAAAGGAGCCCAGGTAATGTAGCAAACACAATGCTCTAAAAGGCTGAATAGTAACACTGGTGGGTCCTGCCAATGATCAATTGCCACTGCTTAATTTTTGGCAAGCATTTCCAAGGAAAGCACAAGGTCACAAAACTGCAGATCTGGGCTTTCCCACACTGAGGCCTAGCAGCCTGCGCTGTGTTCTTACAGATGTCAGTGAAGCCCTTCGTATGCTTGCATCCTATCCAATGCATCTGTGAGTATTTTCATAAGGCAACCAAATTGCTCTGAAATTAGTAGCACGTTGTGAATTCCAAAGGTTAACTATACAGCGGGACGTGAACAGACATAGCCCAGCACACCCACAATATATGCATTTGATTTGTACAAAGCAAGCCTTCTTTATGTTCTTTAATTATAACTTTTCTCTTTCATTGGCTTTTTCCTCCTCTTCATTGGTACAGAGGCAGGGAAGGCACCTTCTCCACACCAATTAACTACACCCTGACAAATTAAAGCTATGAGCTTAAACAGTTCTTCTTTTTCTCACAAATGTTTTTCAACTAATTTAAAATGAAGCAAAAAATAGATAAAATCACTATCTCCTTCCAGATCATTCCCAAAGAAATGGAAATGACATTTATTTAATAACCGAAATGACTTATACAGTACCAGTTGAATCTTAAACACTCTGGTAAGAAAAACATAAGATGGAGCATGAAGATACGTGACAGTTTTAGCTTAAAATTTGAAGCCCTCATGCAGAGATCAAGTTTATGAAGGAGTGAGCACTTCATTGACAAAAGGAAAACTGCACATTCCTGGTTATGGTTTTTACGGACTTCATCATGACCACATTTATGAGATTTTGGTATGAGGGTAAGCACAGGCAAGTATGTTTGCAAAGCAAAGGCTGACATTTATAGATAAGCAAAAATATGCACGGATTTCCATCCACAAAAATCACAGCACATCACAAAGAATTCCCATTTACCACCTCTACTGTACAGTCACTGACAAAATTCAGGTCTTCACAGAATCACTGAAGTTGGAAAAGACCTCTAAGATCATGCAGTCCAACCACCCACCTACCTTCAGTCCTGCCCACTGACCACCTCCCTCAGTGCCACATCTCTATGTTTCTTGAACACTCTCAAGCATGGATACCTCATCACTCCTTCAGAGAAGAAATTTCTCCTAACACCCAAACTGAACCTCTCCTGGTGCAACTTAAGACCATTCCCTCTCGTACTCTTGATGAGATGGCCACAGCACCTCCTTCCACAGCTTGGTTACAGCCAGGAGCACACAGTGGCTCTGGGGAGCCTATGTAAGCTGTGTGCCCCATAAGTTAGGATGCATTATAAAGCACTGAGGTGACACATCTCATGCATTTTCAAACCAAGGAGCTCAGAACCAATTATTCCATTTGCTCATGCCCTCTCCCCACCTCCCAGCCAACATCCAATACTAGTCCTGATTGTAACGCCTCAATCCAAAAGGACAAAGGGTCAATAGGGGATATATACACAAGGAAGAATGAGCATGTGCTCTCAGCAGGATTCAGAGGGCTTTGCCATGCCCCGGGCTCCCACTGCTGTGGCACACATGCCTTGTGACACACCTGCTGTCCCAGTGCTCCGCAGCCACTCCTTTCCCCACCATTCGTGTCAGGTTTAAGTAATTTCTCTTCTGCTGTGCACTAAGCCTTTCCCGACTGGCGAGCTTGGAAAGAGCTCAGGGTTCTGTGTTTTCTGCAGCATGGAGGTGCTTGGGCACAAGAACCCGTGCCAGCAGTGACATCTGAATTTGCCAGCAACACAGCTACCCGCATCCGAGCGGGTGTGCAGGGAGCGGCGTCGCTGGGAAGTTATTTCCATCAAAGTGTTAAGCCTCCTGCTTTCTGACAGTCCAGTTCTAATTTCAAGGTCTGCTTAATTCCGCATCAAATAATTACTGCTATACCCACAAGCACCTTGTCTCCAGAGTTAAGCATATGGCGAAGGACTGAGACCTACTGGTGTCCATTATGGAAGCAGCACGGTTGCCAAGCTGATTAAAACCACTCGGGCTCCCTCTGCAACGCGCCCGGTGACTGACAGCTCCGCGATTTGGCCGGTCGCCGTGGCTGCCAAAAAAGCCTCTGCTGCACGGAGGCCCACATGGCGCTCTGCAAAAACCGTTCCGCTCCTGCTATTAAATTCCCACACTGACCCGAGGACTTTGCTGGGAGCTCAGCAGGAGCGCTCCATCCAATTTACAGTTCCGTCCTCCAGAGCCCTCAGTGCCAGCCTCTGGCAGACAGGAATGATGGTCAAACCCCTCCAGCTCATAAATTATGCAAAGGCAATAAATGCACTCAGCAAACAGCTCCCAACGTTTGCCTAGGCTGGCTCCAGCTACGCTCTGTGAAATGCCAGGAGCCCTGCACACACAAGGCATCTATTTCACTCATAAAGAGGGTCTGTTGGGGCGTGAGGAGTGGGGACCCGCAGCCCCGCAGCACTGCTCCAGCAGCAGAATTTTATGGATGCGCTGCACAAAAGGAAGAAAAGGAGGGATGGGAAGAAAAGGCTTTATGCACTGCAGCAGGGCTGTGTTTTCATGTGGCGTGTGCATACGTGTGTGCCCGTGTGCAGGCATTCATGTGGATGCTCTGCACAGCCACGTAAGCTGAGTTTTCCCCATGGATTAAACACACGGATTTCCTCTGCTTCACGGAAAACAACCCAACAATTTATGTGCCAGGGTAAGTCCAAAAAGACCTGCGGAAAAGAACAGGTCTGCTGCTCAGGCTGGAAGCTGTGAATGAGAGAATTGTGCGTTCCTCCCATGCTGGAGGCTGGTTTGCTGTGCGAGTATTCTGGGCTTCTCCCTTACACCCACGTTTCCCACTGGTCCTTACCTTGATGTGCCCATTCGCACTCCTGGTTGTGTTTCCTTCCCCAGGGTGCTAAAGCACAAGGTGCTGCCATCCTGCTGCTAAACACTCCTGGGGAACAGGCCCTGCAAACCCAAGGTGACATATGGGACACTGATCATTCAGAACCACTGGACACCTCTGAGGAGTTGATCTGCACTGCTCGCTACCTTGACTGCTCCAGTCTCCCTCTGCCTCACAGGGACACAGAAGAAAATAAAATGATTTGAGTGTTTTGAGATCCTCAGAGCACACTGAAAAGCTATGCAATGAAGCAGAACCATGTTGTCTTCATCTTGGTTTAGCTTGCTACACAATCACATAATTGTTTGAGTTGGAAGGGGTCCTTGAAAGCCACCTATCTCAACCCCCTGCAGTGCACAGGGACACCCACAGCTCCACCAGTGCTCAGAGCCCCTCCAGCCTGACCCTGGGTGTCTGCAGGGATAGGGCACCACCATCTGTCTCAGCAACCTGTGCAGTGCCTCACCACCCTTAGTGTAAAAGTCTTTCTAATACCCAATCTAAATCTCCCCTCTTTTAGCCTGAAACCATTTCCCCTTGCCCTGTCAATCCCTTGCAGCTTAGCTACTAGTTCTGTTACCTGACAGATTTCACTGTATTAATAACCAATTCACCTTTATTCTGTGAACAGTTCAGGAATGTCTGGTATTTTAAGGATTCCAACACAGTAACATTTCCAGGAAGAAACCTCACCTAAAGATTTGCCATGACCAGACACAATGGCAATGGCCATGGGTAGCAAACTGGGCCTGACCCTATGTCTGCTCAAACCAGACGGCAACTGAGATGTCACTCACCTAACAACGGCAAATTAATGGAATATAGTAGACGTCTTTCTGCTCCGTGATCCTGTGATTCAGAAGCAGTTCTGCTTTTCCAGCGTTCCTCCAAAACTGTGCTTTCCAGTTTGAACAGGTGAGTCCGTTCAGTGAGCTCTGAAGATAACTCCCACATGTCAGGTCTGCCGCAGGTGGGAGATGCTCCCAAGAACAGGTCCCACTCAAATGTTAGGCACCAGGCATTTAGAAATAAAGTGATGCAAATATCACATGCTGGCCTTCTACTCTGGGCTGAGTTTCAGTATTTTCTGCCTCTCACAAAAAGATCAGCTTCCAGCCCTGTTTCAGGAAGCCACAGCTCTGTTGCACCTGAGTATTGTGCTAATAACTGGGAATCCAAAATATCACTCAGAGATGTCCTGATTATTGGATAACTGCTATTAGCTTCAATGCAATAAATCAGGGCGAGGAGTCTGCAGATGCTTTTACACCTGAACAAGCAGAGGCTCCTTCCCCTGATGCTCAGTGCACACAGCTCTCTCAGTGCACTGCTATGAGCAGAGATTGGCTGCAGACATGTAGGACTAGCTCTGCAAAACACCCAGAGCCCCATTTCCCAACGCTGGCCCACGTTACTGAAAATCCAACCAACCGCTCTCATCTAGGCACTGAGATGAAAGCCAGATGAGCAAAACTGCCGAGCACCCACAGCTCTCTCTTATGGCCAAGATTCCAAATGAGCGTGGCATAAAATGCTGTGAGAGCTTTCCAGAACACAGCTTGATGGGCCCCGCTGGGAAGGAGCCCCTGGAACGGGCAGTCCGTGCCTCTGCAATCCTGTATGAGGATTTACAGCACTACAAACCCACCCCACGGCCTGGGACACAAGG
>PPHD01020346.1:0-13688 GCA_002909625.1 Bambusicola thoracicus
ATCCATACCCCTCCAATTTGGAGATAAGAATGTGTAGAAGGTATGGTTATTTCTGATAGCAAACAAATTAATCAGTACAGAAGACACCCACAAGCTAAAGGCTTTTGTTTTTATTTAGATATCAGCTATGTAGTAGAGTACATTCAGGAAGTACTTGCATCAGTTTGGCATTTCTCAAGCACCTGACTGCTGCTCCTTTTACATATAACAATTATCCCCTTTTTTTTTTCGTGCAGAGTGTTACATCATTACAATCAATCTCTCAAAGTCCATAAATATACTGATATTCCTGCTTAGTTAAAACCTACTGTCTGACCTGGGTATTAATGTTAATTTGTGCAAAATGAAACATTAGGAAAGATTTATTTTCTGTTTAGCAGTATCACTTCTACTGATACAGTTTTGGTTGCATCACCGATAACTCAAACAATACGCACCTACGAAATTTGAAAGTAATGAAATTTGAATAACTAAAATATACACTATCTGGAAAAACATCACAGATGTTTAAGAATAGAAAGAAAAAGGAAAAGCCTTTATTACATTTAATTATTTGATGCAGATAATTATTTACAGACTACAACAAAGCAAAGAAGAAACAAAATACAAATGCTTCGGTCTTTCTTGCTCTCTCTTCTCAGGACTTGACTTTACTATGAGCTTAAGTAGTTGTTGAATCCACTGCTACACACACAAAGCAGAAAATCATTCTTTGGTTGTACCACTAAAGTCATTAGTATCATTAGTGGCACAACTAACTCACTGCTGTACCACTAATGATACTAATAACGTCTTCGTTATTAGATAGAGAGATAAAACTGTAATTCAGCTAATTGGAGTACAACAGTACAAAGTCAAAATATATCCCCAAGTTGTGTTCAGGAAATGATGCATGAAGTAATTTGAGCCAAAACTGGAATTTGCCTTCACCAGTAGCACTGCAAGATTGTCTCTAACAGAGAACGTATGATAGAAGGAAAACACTATATTTTGTTATGACTAAACAGAAGTGGTAAGAAGGTACCAGGATTTAAAATCAAGAATTCTATAAGTGGAGTTTATTTTCAATAGAAAGGAAGGTATGCATGCAGACTTTTTTGGACAGCAGAAACTTGATCATTTGCTGGATACTACAAGTTCTGAACTCTGTTCCTCAAAGTAAGAGGAAAAAAATCCTTACTTAACAGAAATAGTTTGATTATTACAATCTACTCAAGATCAACGGAATGCCAGGATCTTCACATGTTTACAACTGCGTTTTTATGTTCTTTTGCAAAGGTTGGTCCAAGATAAGTACGAAAGTGAAATTTGATTTGATGATTCAGTCTCACTGCAATGGATAAAACTGAGCCTTGTGTTTTGTCTGCTGGCAAAAAAAAGGATATTCAATTCACTATAACGCATACAATAAAGTCAAAAATGCAGTCTATTGCTTTTAACACTTCTACTGAAACATAACACCAAAGTGAACAGTAATTAGGTATCTATGAATTTTCCCCCAAAGAAAAGAAGTGAACAGGAGATCATTTTTATCTTTGTGTATATACCTCCCCAAGTAACATGTGGCACGGGTGGGACAGTTTCTCCGTTAAAGATCAAGATTAGCTGAAATAGGTTTTCATTTCAATAAATCCATTTGAAATCCAGCATTAAAATAATGTGCTTCTAGCACTAATTTAACAGATTTCAGACAGCAAAGTAAGTACCCATATGTTGGCATTTGTGTTTATATCTAATCAGATTTTTTAGATGTCAAAGTTGCTTTCCAGTGTTGCCATGAAATACAGACTGTAGAGTCTAGTAGTGTAGGCTATTTCCAACACTAATAGAAAGGAACATGAAGCAGGGCATTACACTACCTTTCTATAAAAAGTACAGTAGGAATGAAAACCTAGAAAAAAATGTTAAACTACGTTACAGAAGGAGCTAAACGTCTGCAGAAGCTCATTTTTGGTTGTATTTTACACTGTGTGGTTTGATGCATCTGCTAATTTAAAGCAGATATACTTACTGTTTTCTTTACTTGGTTTACCACATTTTCTTCTCCCTCCTCATACACCATACCCCAAGCATTAAGAATATAAGCCCAAATATCCCAGACAATCCAGTGAACAAAGTTAGTGTAATGCACTGGCGTGAGGTGTAAGATTAAAAAAAAAAAAGTCTCTCAATCCTCATCGAAGTTCTGTTGTAGAAGGAAATTGGCGGCCAAGTTTTCGTTCTTCTCACAAGCAAAATACGCTTGTATCACAAGTCCTTCAGGAAATCCTAATGCCTTTAGCTGAAGAAAAGAAACATATTCAGAATGGCTTGTATACTAAGCTTACTTGTATGTCTAATATCATAACATTTAAGCAAATGTTTTGTTTTTTTCAAACAGACACAGCTGCCACTAAAGGAAAGAGAGTAAGAAAGTGTAGCCTCTGTCTTTAGAAACCACAATCAAGTTTTCAAGTTTGTAATTGAAAAGTGATTTCCATGAATCTGAGCACCATAAATCACATCACTGTTCACTGCCATAGCAAGTCACTAAAATAAACCTGTGTCACAGTAATGTCAGGAAGTAACTGCACATTGCACTACTGTTGAAAAAACACTGCCTTGATGTCTTCAGTGATCAAAGATACAAAGCCCGTGGCTTCTACCAGAACTTGCCTGCAGTGAGATCCCCCAGACTCTGACTTGGCTTATCACTGGTAGGTTGCACAACAGCCCACATTAAGCCATACTGGGCTTTCACTAAAAATTTCAGCTATTAGTATCTAGTTGAGAGTAATCTTTTTTTCAAAAGTCAGTGGACTAATATCCAGGATACGATAATAATTGGGTATTAGAATATTCAAGAGATTTGTTACTATGCCAAGGGAAATGGATTTAGCTTGCATTAATGAGATGGTTTCAGCAAATCAAATTGTTTTAGTCAAAGACCAGAGGAGGGCAACAAAAAATGACTCAAGGGATGCAATTCCTCCCTGCAAGGACTTGCTGAAGTTGTTCACTGTGAAGAAGAGAAGGCTCTGGGAAGACTTGACAGCTGTCTCTCAGTATCTAAAAAAGGGGGCTATATGAAGGAAAAGGACAGAATCTTTAGCAGGGCCTGTTGTGATAGGACAAGGGGAAGTGGTTTCCAGCTAAAGGAGGGGGAGATTCAAACTGCATATAAGGAAGAAGCTTTTACAAGGGTGGCGAGGCACTGGCACAGGTTGCCCAGATTGGTGGCAGATACCCTATCCTTGGAGACGCTCAACATCAGGCAGGACAGAGCTCTGAGCAATCTGATCTAGTGCAGGTATCCCTGCTCACTGCAGGGGAGTTGGCCTAGAAGGCCCTTAAGGGTCCCTTCCAACTCAAAAGATTCTGCAATATGCTGTCATTTATGGACTTCGTTAAAATGGTCACAGCACCTGCAAGACATTTTTTATACACAGGACAGGCCAAATCTCTGCAAGAAACTACTTCCTACTATGGCTTGTCAGCCATTCTTAGTTTTAATTTCATGCTTATAAATAGCATCAATGTGTAGCAGGCATGATACCTAAGTTTTCTGTGAATAACAGGAAAAGCTCAGAGCCCTCTCTGTTGGGTTTTGCAACAGGTTATACAGGTAATATACTATTGCATACAATGGTTTTGTAAGTAAATGCAGCAGACTGGAGAGGATGATCTGACAAAAAGTATATAGGCAAATAGTTTGGTTAGATTATTTTTATTCATTGACTATTTCCTTGATATCTAGAAAGTTGACAGCTATATTAAAGGGCTTTTCTGATAATATTTAAGAACCTTTTGATTTGCCATTAAAAAAATTCATTTCTGATGAACAACAAGAACACTACTACAGTATGACAATTCTTCACTACTTGTTCTTAAAAAGTAAAAAAAGAAATCAAAACTTCTCAAGAGGCACCACTATCTAGACAAATATACGTTTTAGTGTTACATACACTACTATGAATGCAGTGTAACCTCAGATGTATGTTTCATATACATGTTTACCTATATATTAAAAGATAAAATTAATTAATTCTCATGACGTACAAATGACAGAGTTAAGGAACAACTTCAACTAACCTACTTAACTATGAGAACTTTAACTACCCCAGTGCTTTGCAAAGAGGGATTACAGACTCCTTTGTACATGGAAATCAATCACAGTTGACATTATCTTAAATAGTACTCTCTGAGGTTTTTGCCAGAGGGACTGTCCAACACCCCTTTCCTAAGGGAAACTTAATCATCTATTATTTCAGATGGCCTCTGATCACTTAAGAGGACTCAGCATCTTTCAAGTAGGACAAACTCAGATTTTACACTAAATGGCTAAAAGGTATGTGATTTGAAACACAAAACTACTGCAGCTATAAAATAGCAGAAATAATTCATAAACTACTAAGCATAAACCAACCAAAAAAAAGCTTAAGTTAAGGCACGTGTTAAACAACCAACAGCCAGCACCTTAGAGCAACAGACAAACATTTCAGAGCAGAAAGGCTCACCCTTTCAATAGCTTCTTTTTCCTGAGGTGTTACTTGAATGTAGCTCATATGACCATTTCCAGCTTCTGCTACTCCTCCAGTGCTGGCACTATCATCACTGCCACTTAAACCTTGTCGGGACTCTATAACTGGCTCATTCAGCATATGAATAAAATGCTCCTGATGCTGGCTTATTTGCTGCAATATGGAGGACAATAAAAGAAAGAGATATATATTAAAATAAAACATGTTTAATTCTTCCATCAGGCAAGTAGGAATATTTACCTTCAGGGAATTAAGCAGTCAAAAAAACGTGTAAAAAATGTGTAGTGAAAAAAATTATTAAACCTAGACACAAGAAATGCAATTTCATATTTAAGTTCAGTTGTGGTTATCCTCTCCTCTTCTTGATGCCCTTTGCACCTCTCACAAAGAGAGTAAGTTTCATTTCTAATGTCATAGCACAATGTTCTATACAGTAAGAAAAGATGGAAAGTCAACAATAGTATTATGGAATTCCTATTAACATTTTATCTTAGGTAATAGCAGCATCTCCCTTTCTTGTAAAACCTACATCAAAAGTAGCAGCGCTATTTTCTTGGTTTAAGATTCACCTGTAGTAGTTGAGGATTTTCCCGTCCAATCTGTTGCAGCAGTGCTGGTAAGAGAGAAGGATTTTGCTGAATGATTTGTCTCATCTGCTGGAATTGAGGCTGATTTCGCAAGAACTCAAGAGGATGTCCTGAAAAATAGTAAGACAATGCCTTCAAAAGGTTAGCATGACTGCTGTAAAGTACATATCTAACACTGTAACTGTAGACAGAAAAAGGATACTAAATTGGACAATAAGCCCCTCACTGAAGAAGAGAGTTACTAAGTGTTAGTTGCTAAGGTTAAAACGCATTTTCATCTTACTCAGCTTTCTCTGAAGATCCAACAGGTTTCTCAGGCTTCTGTATCTGATCTCCAGGAGTTTTCTCTTTATGTCTCATCTCTGAGTAACCTCATTCAGAGGCACACAGACAGCTAATGCCTTCCCTCTAGACCTAGAACTGAGTTCCAATTACTATAATAGGTCAGTTCTTTCCCTCTCAAGTAAGTCTTAGAATCCCATATATTCTGTACTATTAGATACTGCAGTGAATTCAGCACAATCAAAAGTGCTCTGAATCGTTCAGTTCTCCAATTCTCTCTCCTTACAGATGAGGCCTGTCAGTCCTATCTGCATTTACTACTCTGGATGCTAACCAGGCTTACAGCTTGAATATTGTCTTTGCTATAGACTAAGAGACATTTTATACTGATTATGCTTCTTTCATACACTTCCTCCACCTTAAGACTGAATTTTCTGCAGTGGGTCCTAACCATTCTGTCCGTGACTTGCACTGCATACAGAAGAGTCCGAGCTCATGGTGGGTCTACTAGGTGCTATATCTAACTGCCTTAATTTGTGGGAAATATGTTAATACTGTTACAGTCAACAGTACACAGTGAGATAAAAAGGAGGAAGCCAGACCCTATGTGAAAGTATGACTGTCTCCACATTTGTGATCGTACAGTCATGATCACAGTATTATTAGAAATGTCAAGGATTATTCCAGATATATAGACATAAAGAGCTTTTTGTTGCAAGCCAGTACCACAGTTAGCTAATTTTTGTGTTATGGCTCTTAGCAATTCACTTTGATCAGTTCACAATTACCAAGAATTCAAATTCACTGAAGCACAGAATGCTTCAATGCACATGCTTATTATTGTATCTCCTCAAGAACAGTCTTTCTTACCTCCTAGTGAAGAAGCGGTTGTAGGTATGGTTGCTACAGCTGCTGCCACTGCTGAAGACTGAGAGGTACCAGTGCTTGCTGCTTGAGTTGGTTCAGCCACAGCCTGATTATCTCCGGGTATACCCTAAAGCCATAGTTGACATTACAGTACAGAATACTGCACATATTTAGATTTCAGAACAAGAAGAAGTACTACTATTTTCTGCAAATGCAAAGCAAGGTGCTGTGACAGGTGTGCATTTACAAGTGGAGGAGCATACTGTGACAGAAATGATTTGTCATGGTAAAGCATCTAATACATCGGTTTAAAACTGCATTTCAGTCCATGAACAAATACTTCCTATGAATTATGTTCCAAGGTATTTGTCATGAATAGAAAAGTTGAACTACTTACAGTGCTCTGTTACAGTGTTTCGCAACCAAAGTTACCTTACAGCAACAGAATCATATAATACACAATGTTAACAGAACTTATATGAAACAGTTAATTTTTGCTGATAAGAAAATAAGAGGCAGCACAGCTCTTTCAACCACTTCCCTCAACAGAACAGTTTGACAGTCAGCACTGACTAAATCTTCTGTGAAAATGCCTGAAAAGTTACCAAACTTTTAGCAGAAATAGTCAGCTTGTTGTTTGCATGCAAAACACTGAACAGAATACTTCTGTTAGTATTAACTAACTGTTCAAGGCAGTGAACCTAACAAATCTACAAACCAGACATTACACTCTACTATCCTTCTCCTACCTGGAAACCATTCCTACCCTAACCACATTCTTTGTCACTGAATTCCCAAAGGCCAAATTTGCCTTCTCCTCCTTGAAGCCTAGAAATACTTTTCCAAGCAGCCTTCTGTATCTCAGCACAGAACAGACACCAGAAAGGTTCCTATATGACTACACCCTGATGGTACAGGAAAAGAGAATTGCCAGGCAGGAGGAACACAAGAAAAGCAGGCTCCATGGAGTAGTAAGGCTCCTGACATGCACCGTATTACCTGGGGGAGTTACAGTAAACCCAGTCTTGACGGGGAAAGGCTATGTAAGATCATCTACCTTACAACACTCCATTTCCAGGGCACCAAAAATCCACAACAGTTTGAGAAGACAGAAGGACTGGTATAAAGGAACACATTTCACCTACTTCAAAGGAAAAAGGCAGCCTTCAGTTTGGGAACAACTACACACAGTGAAAAGAATGGGTGGCAAGAGCCACAGTTGTACTGTTATTCACTGGGATAATTTTCTTGATTACAGCTGTATGATTCTGTGTTTTGGATTTGTGATGAAAACAGTATTGACAATTTATCAGTGCTTTAGTTGTTATAGAACCACAGTCTTTTCAGATTCTTGTGCTGCCCTGCCAGCAAGGAACTGGGGATGCATAATAAACTGTGAAGGGATGCAGCCAGGTCAGCTGACCTCAACAACCAAAGGGATATGCCAATGTTGTATGATGATGTGCTCAGCAATAAAAGCTGGGGAGAAAAGAGGGAGAAACGGGCAATGTTTCAAGCTATAGCACTTATTTTCCCAACCAGTTTTTTTTTGTTTGTTTGTTTTAAAATGTGATGAAAAGCTGCTTACCTGGAGATGGTCAAATATCCGTCTGTCAGTGGAATGCAGTGAACTAATTCCTAATCCTGTTTTGCTTTTGCAAGTAGCATTTTTGCTTTATCTATTAAACTGCCTCTTATTTCAGAATATTTTTCTAATTCTCAGCCCCATGCCAGTGCAAGGAATTGAGCAAGCAGCCACGTGGTGCGTGGTCGTCTACCACAGACAAACCACTACATCAGTGCAACCAGATGAGCAAGATGTTTGGAAAACCTACCACAGAAGTCAGTGGTAGGTAATGTTGAGTGAAAACCCTGTTGTAACGTGTGCTTTTCACACAACGCATTCATCACTGTAGCTGAACTGAAGGGACAAATACACAGACAACGTAAAGATCACATACAAAAACAGAAACAGACAGTGAACCAGGAAAAACTTTGCCCTATCTGAGAGTTAAGAAACACATCAAGGTATAAGCTGCCTAAAACATCAAGTCTGTATTTAGGCCACTCAGTGGAATAAATGCAAATGTTCCAACTCATATGCTTTATTACAACTTTGACTCCATAAGCTTGCTACACCGTCTTCCTTTTATGAAGTGATCAGAAAAGTACATTTGTTACATAACTCCGTGGTAACTCTTCTACCACTGTTCTACAGAGCACTGCATAGATATCTTTTCCCATAAAAATCAGTTAGGCTAAATATAAACAGTAGGAAGAGAAGAGTAAGACTTCAGGACAGAGTTGTACTTTGCTTACAGAAAACAGTGCCCAGCATCAAAACCTGTTTGAGATCAAGAAGCATTTGGATAGCACACTCGGAAATATGGTTTGATTTTTGGACTGTCCTGTGTGGAGTCTGAAGCTGGACTCCACGACTGTTATGGGTGCCTTTCAACTTGGGATATTCTACAATTCTAAGATTTTTGGGAATTCAATTATAATACATTAACTAAGGTATGATATGGAGTGTACCAATACTGATAGAATGGCCTGGGATGAAAAAGACCTCAAAGATCACCTACTTTCAACCCCCCTGCTGTGTGCAGGGCCGCAAACCACCACATCAGGCTGCCCAGAGCCAACATCCAGCCTGGCCCAGAATGCCTCCAGGGATGGGACATCCACAGCCTCAATGGGCAACCTGTTCCAGTATGCCACCACTCTCCGGGTGAAGAACTTCCTAATATCTAACCTAAACCTCCACTGTCCTAGTTTAAAACCATTCCCCCTTGTCCTATATCACCCTTGCAAACAGTTGTACCCCCTCCTGTTTATACACTCCCTTCAAGTACTGGAGCATGATCTTATGAACATGGATTAACCTTCTAGAATTACTGGTTGACTTCACATATTCTCAGGCATGCGCTGTCATGGCTCTCTGTATCCAGACCAAACAGCACATGTTTGTTTAAACCTTAAGTCTGTCCTTGAATGGAAACATTATGGAAACTAGCCTAACCAAATTTATTGAGAGATAATTTACTATTTTGAATATTGGCTGAATTCTTAAATACAATGTTGAAGTATCACCATCAAAAAAACAAACAAATCACCATACAAACCAAGACTGTGTGATGGTAATCAGTAAGGTCTATACACCTCCTTTACGCAGCTATACAAGCATGATATCAACTAATGTAAACTTAAATTTGGAATGCAAACATTACTAGAACTGTGAGAAGGGCATTTTTTGCCTTACGGTGGGTTAAATCTGTTTACAGTTTAACCAAACACCAGAGTGATTTTTTAGCTGACACTGTTTACCACCAGTGCATGTAATAATCATATCAGGCACAGCCCAAGGAACATACACATTTCTGGACAAGGAGGTTATCAAGAATTAGACGGTTCAATGACTGACAGAACATCTCTCTAATTAAGGAGTTAAGAAAACCTTTGGTCAAAACCAGATTTGAACCTAAATGTGTCCCAAAGACAAGCCTGAAGTATAGAAAAAAAACCTTGTATTTTAGAATTGTAAATCTCCTTCTACAAACACAGCTCAAAGATATAGGACAATATAAGATTGGGAAACTAAGCTGTAAAAACTGAATAGCTTGTTGTCTGATCCCACTTGCTGTCAGTGATTCTTCAGTGCTAATCTACAGAACAGCTACATTAAGTACTGATACTCCCTTGACCTTTCCTTTCCAAGGGTTCATAGGCTTTTTTTTTTTTTTTTGGTACTGATTCTTTAAACCACAATAATTGTGTTGCTTAAGAGCTCAACATCATAAAGCTACCCTGCAGATCATTAGGAGGCTGTTAAATTAGGAGATCAAAAAACTGTGTTATCAGTGGAACAATACTAACTGAGGAAAACATTTTCCTGATGCAGCAGAACTGTCATGAACATATTTAGATAGACCAAGAACAGCCTAACAGATCAGCTGCACCAATAGCATTTTTCTAACACGAAAACAGAAGTCTGTCTACTAATGCTCTCAGAGAACAAGATTCCTTCTCCCCTTCTCCCCACTCTTTTCTCCAGCTGACAGAACACAGAGAACATATTTTCAGAAAAGGATAACAAAAAATAGAAGGGAACACACATATGCAAGAGAAAGACCTACTGAACAAGAAATTAACTAACCCAGGACAGAACTGATCTGTTTGATAAACAAACATGCCACCTGTTAAACTCTACTTCAGGGATACTGTTTTTCTTCAGGACTTCCTGAACACAAATAAGCTAAAGCAGGGAAATGCTATTCCGACTGCAAAAGCACTACACACTGTATGCGACTGGGGAATGCATACCAAATGCAGCACTTCTAACGGGCATTGGATTTATGCATAGACTAAATGCACAGTGAGCAGACAGTAAAATCAACACTTTCCAAGGCATGAAAAATAAATATTTGAGATTTCCAGGTTAATGACAGCCGGATTGGAACTACTACATTTGCCCTCAGGGTGTCAAGAATTCAAAGCCTGTGTTTGCTCCCGCACCAAATGAGAGTTTAACCTTTTACATCCATGTACTCAAAACATTTGTTGCCCACTTTAAAACTGCAGGTTACAATGTCCTGGGATCATTCACGTGAGTAGCAACCATGACAGTGACTGGTAGTTATATGTACTAATGAAAAATTTTGTTTACAAATGGGAAACGTTGCAGCTGAAGGTCAGTTTTCGTATCAGTCTCTCAGAAATTCCGTTCTCATATTCTGCAGGGACTAGTTCAAGACAGCTGGCTTTAAGATGAGATGTAATTAAAACAGCAACAACAAAGACAACAACAAAAAACCCTAAAACAACTTACAAGATTTCCATTAAAGTGAAGTTACTATTTTATTACATCTCAAGTCAATCAAGACAATTTCAAAAGTGAAATGAACATCTTTTTTTGAAGAGGGAAATTGTTTCTTGTCCAGAACACTGCATAAGTAAGGCACTTGTTAATAAAAACTTAGAAGTCCTTCTGTTTGGAAAACACATTAATATGATTGTTGTGTACAACACGTAGTAATGATGAACAGGAATTTCAGAAGTGCTACCTTGGTGATGTTATACTAATAAAAACAACATTATCACTAAGGTGTCACAACAATCACTGCTTGGGTTGGTCATTGGCAATTACATCTACCAATGAAACGGTGTATCTAACGCATACAGCCACAAAAATCAACACAGGATATAAACAAAGAAGTGATAGATGTAGCTAACAACAACTTCAGTATTTCCTACAGCATGTGATTAAAACAATATTCAAAATAACAGGTAAATAAAATAGGAAGCTCTTCAATGAGGACAAAAGAAGAAGCAAAAGAACGGAGTATACATGAGAAACTGCTCACCATTAAAAGGTATTCCACTGCTCTGTCTGGATTGTTGAAGCTGGCTCTCAGCGCTGCAATTACTTGCTCACGTTCATAGCCCATGGACATGATTTCAGTCACCATATTCTCATAGGACTGACCTGTCACTAGAAGTAACATGATGACCATTGTAAGTGAATAAGGTTCCAAAAAACAAGCAAATAAAAAAAGCATTAAAAGCTTCAATGGAGAAATGTCACTTCTACCCAAATTTGAGTCATTCACTGAAGTGTAAACACTGAGTCACATCAACCTTGCCATGGTTCTATCAAAACACATTCTGGTGGTTTCATTATGCATTTGGTTGGAATAGCAGAGTTCTAGGATAATGAATACTACAAACTTCTATTGAAAAAAGCAGCACGTGACAATTCTGACTTCATAATTGAAACACTATTCCCTTGAGCTTCTCAAAGCTCAAGGATGTCATTACAGCTAATATTCAATTCCTAATATAATTAAGAAAAATCTCCCGCAGTGTAAGTTTGAAAATTAAGCTTTTTGGGCGGAAACCTGCTTGTCAGACTCTATTAGCCATTGAGGATCTTCCCTAAGAAAGACTTTACACTAAGCGATGGTTAGAAAGATGACAAAGTAATGATCAAATTATAACTGTCTATTAACTATGAGCTGGTAGCAACAATTGAAGTAATTTAACCAACTTAACTTGGAGCAACCAAAGTCAGGCAGAAAACTGAAGTTGTATCTAGGAGAATCTCAAGACTTTAGTGAGGATTAAATCATCACAATGTATTTTTTACTAGATATCCATTACACTAGTTTTCAATCTTTTTGGGTACTGATAGACTAAACCTGGCTCATGCCTGTAACATATCAAGACAAAAAGGTACAAATATTGCATATGGAACAGTTTAAGGACAGCTCATGATACTACTAGTATAGAAATAAATTAAATTATTTATTCATAAACTGCTTCATTTACTTCTGTTAAAAACCGAGACAAGGTTTAAAAAACCTCTCAGAAACAAAAAGGAAAAAAACTATTCTGAACTGTAATTGAACAACATTTTAAGGGATACTTCCCACAGAGAGTCATAAGGAAAAATAAAAAAAAAAATTCAAAAGAATAGAACAGCACTAGCTCAAAGATACTTGCGCATTATGCATAAATAATGATTTAACATCTATGGGCTAGTGTGAGTACCCACTGTTCAGACTTCAAAACAGAAAATTTAACCAGCTTAAATAAAGGTATGTGCATGTCTTTACATATAGCCATTATTTTACATATTCATTTCCTTAAAATAAGCAATTGTGCAAACTTTGCCTTAAAAATTATGTATTATTGTATATATCTTTGAAAAGTAAAAAAGCCTAAACAGTGGTCCCAAAACAGTAATTTTTATTAACTTTCTGCTCACATTTTCCTATCCACCAGCAGTTTATTCTTCCTATTGATCATGAACTAACGAAGATGTACAGCACACAGAATACCTTTTCATTTAATTAGTTACTACTTAAACATTTCTGTAGTGCTTTTTCCAATGAAAGTTAGTAGAGACCAGACCAGTATGAAAGATTTGTATAGAAAAAAAAGAAGGAAACAGAGGTACTGTGAACCTAAGCACATGTACTCAATACACAGTCTACTTAAACAGTCTACTAACAAGAGACCACAGCTGTAATTCAGGAATTGCACACCAGCAGTACCATTATACAGCTGGCACTCATAAATAGCATTAGCTAAGAATGTGAGGCTGCAGCTGGGTGTGCTTGCCTGCTGGCCACAGCTGCTCATGCTGGGTATACGCCAAGACATCAATGCTGTCCAATGTACACATTTGGTCTCTCTGCTGTTTAACAACACACATCCCAGGCCAGGTTTCATAGGATCACAGAATGGTTTGGGTTGGAAGAGACCTTAAAGTCCCTCACCAGATGAGGCTGCCCAGGGCCACATCCAACCCGGCCTCGAGTGCCTCCAGGGATGGGGCACCCATACCTTCTCTAGGCTGCGGTGCTACTCCAGCACCTCAAAACAAAAGCAGTGCAGTAGAAAACAGTCTCTGTTTTTAAGTGAAGTCTAT
>PPHD01020347.1:0-13688 GCA_002909625.1 Bambusicola thoracicus
CTAGTGGTTGGCAACCCTGCACATAGTAGGGGGGGGGGTTGAAACTCAATTATCATTGTGGTCCTTTTCAACCCTGGCCATTCTATGATTCTATGATGATTCAATGTCTATAAATATTTAAGCTGTGGGAGGCAAACAGACAAGGCCAGTCTCTTAGTGGTGTGTGGGGATAGGACAAGGAGAAACAGCTATAAACTGAAGCATAGGAAGTTCTACACAAATGTGTGTAAGAACTTCTTCACGGTAAGGGTGACAGAACACTGGAACAGGCTGCCCAGAGAGGTTGTGGAGTCTCCTTCTCTGCAGATTTTCAAGACCCACCTAGGTGCCTGCCTGTGCAACCTGGTCTATGAAGCCTACTTTGACAGGGAGGTTGGACTAGGTGAACTCTAAAGGTGCCTTCTAGCCCCTACAGTTCTGTGATTCTGTGATTCTCTGACTGTAAAATATCAAAAAAAGAGGCAGAGTAGAGAGGACAAAAAAGACTGAATGGTGAATAGTACTGGTTGGAAAATATTACTAACTATAACTGAAGCGATTGCTTCAGATAGTAATGTCTTTATTTTTCATCAAAATCATCAATAATTCAGATAAACAGCTAAAAGACATATATGCCTGTAAGCTGATCCTCCATTAAGTTTTCATTCTTCAAAATATCTTCAAATGCTGCTAATTTACAGTGAAATTGTATTTTAAATTCTGGATGAAAGCATCTATCTTATGACAGTCAGTATAGCTAATACTGTGCTATAGCTATATTTTTTTACATTTGGATTTTTTTTACCTTTGGATAAAATTTCTCCCATGGCAAGCTCTTTGCCACTAATTTTCAATTAATCTTTCTTCAGTAAAATTTACGGCATATCACTACACTTAGTAACATACTTAAATTCAAGTTGGATTGAACAAAATGACCTCCAGAGGTACCTTGCCACCTTACCATTTTGTAATTCTGTGGAGTCAAGCATATACCAACACATATTAAACACATATTAAAATTAGATTCCAGAATAATATAACTCTAGGAGACATATTTCATGGGAAAAACAGAAAAGTGAACAATTTCTGTCTTAATTATCAGCTGACTCCTGAATCTCTACCACTGTTTCTATTTTTTTTAGTGTCATAAACTTGAGTTGAATTCCTTTATCAAGTTAGTGTGGGACAGAATGTCAGAATTTACATGAACCAAGCTAAGATCACACTGCAATTTAGTGGAATGATCCAACTCTGAATGTGTTGAAAATACCAGCTTTCCATGTGAATTGGAACAGACTGTTGATCAGTGTGAAATCTGACATGAAAAGAAAATTGATAATACAGTTTTCCTTTTGGCCATTGAAAACAACACAAGGAAAAGAATATGTTGTCCAGGCATTGGAGTGGTACTGCCACTCTAGTTCAGCTTCTTACCTTATGTGGAATATCATCCTTTGACTGCTGGCTCCATCTTTGAAAACAACATGTCATACAGCCTATGTCATCCCTTAACTAAGGCCATGTCAGAACTTACAGCTGTTGCAGTGATTTTGAGCACGGACTGGAAAATACAAAGCTAGACAATTGATGCAAAATTTTGGATTGAACAAAAAAATTTGGAATGATACATAAGTATAAATATGGAAGCTGAATTATCATATATGAAGCAGATTACCAAGAGATGAAGCATAATGAGAAAAGACAGAAACTGTAACTCTTAATAGGTTTCACTTGTGGGGTAAGGTGTGAAAATCCCTTTAGTTTTGTTATGAGTACTGTCCCTACTGCACAAATGTTCGTCATTTCAAATTAGTAATTTTTATGAAAACATAGATATATTCTTACTATTTCTAATTTAGAGTTCTCCAAGCAATCTATTATACACCTATTCTTTTAAAAGCACTCAACTCATGAAAGATATCTTTAGTTTTCCCTAACTTACATGACAATGATGAAACATTTTGTTTGTCTGATAACATTACAGACTTCCATTCACACGTAAAAGACTTACTGGTCAGAATTTCCTACTACTTATGAATAAAATAAACACTGTATATTCATACTGTCAATTCTGTTCTCTTTGTTCTCTAGTAAATATTTAAACATTTCCTGCACATTGTCCTTCTAGAAGACAGAGATACTGTTTGACTTTTAAGCAAAGTCCAAGTTGTGTTCCTCTGAAACTAGATGCTGTCATTCCTGGCTTTCTTTTGGAGTATAACATGAACTTTTCATATCATCTTTAAAGAATGTATTGAAACACCATGAGTATTGGACTATAATTTTCTGTGTGCTACAATGCGAATCAAGGCAAGGTATATGGGGATGGTTAGGTTTAAAATCAATTTCCTGATTCATACTGAAACTGTAATGTTGATGCACTCTCAGCTACTCTATAAAAATAAAAGTAATTTCAGGAACTACGAAGATCACAAGATCATGAGTACTTCACTAGGTTATTCAATCTGAAATAATAATAAAAAAAAGCTTAAATTTCTCTCACTGCAAGAACTGCTGTGAGATTGCTTTCAACTACTTTTATTTTGCCACTTAATAAGCAATCTATGGACCAAGTATGGTAGATATTCACACAAAGAATTTTATATAAATCAAAATGTTAAAGAAAAGAGATAATATATTCACTGTTTTTTTTTCTACCACGAGTTCAGTATGAATGATTGAAAATGTAATACATATTTATTCCCCTCCAGTTGTTAATTGTGGTTCAGTTCTTCTCCAGTAGAGACAGAAAGAGATTTATATTATCTGAACTCAAAGGATTAGTAAGATTTGTAGTGAAAGAATAAATCCATTTATATAAGCATCTTCTTCATATTTCTCAGAACACAAATTTAAACCCTGCTGTCTTCCTTTACCAAGCATGCACCTATGAACCTAATGAAAGTAAAGAGATAACTGTGATATATAGCTCCAAACCAGAATGTGTCCAGCAATAAATGATGTATATTATGAACACTGTATGTTTGAATGCTTCTGTCTCAAGATCTTATGTATCTATTCTTTCACATTCTTTCCCATTTTAGACTGACTTTTCTGTCTAGCTCATTCCTAACTGACTGCATTTTACTGTTTTTAAAACTGCTAAGAGGTGAGGGTAGCCTTATATATGCTTTAAAAGTGAGGGAAGGAAATAATTTGTGTTCTGTCCTTAGGCCTGTAGTTCCAAAGCTCAAAGTAAGCACCTGTATCACACCAATAAAATCAGAGAATAAATGAATGAACAAAAAAGCAAACAAATGAACAAAAATATCCTTACGTTTATTTTGCTATTTTCCTTTCTTTTTGAAGTTGCATTGATGCACATTAAAAAGTCATGGCACGAATAAGAAAACAGATTAGGATTTGTATGGTGTCAACTATAATCCTTGCCTTGGAAATAAGGGCAGTTTTATTTTATATTTGAGATAAAATACAAACAAAATCCTAATTCAGACATCAGGTTAATACAGCTAACTCATTATTTCTTTTCTTGCCATTCCCACTGCTGGCTGGCTTCTCACTTTTTAATCTACTTTCTGCACAGAATCATCATAGAATCATAGAATGGCCAGGGCTGAAAGGGACCACAATGATCATTGAGTTTCAACCCCTCCCCTATTATGTGCAGGGTTGCCAACCACTAGACCAGGCTCCCCAGAGCTACATCCAGCCTGGCCTTGAGTGCCTCCAGGGATGGGGCATCCACAACCTCCTTGGGCAACCTGTTCCAGTGTGTCACCACCCTCTGTGTGAAAAACTTCCTCCTAATACCCAAACTAAACCTCCCCTGTCTCAGTTTAAGACCATACCCCCTTGTCCTATCACTATCCACCCTTGTAAACAGCCTTCCCCCTGCTCCCTTCAAGTTCTGGAAGGCCACAATGAGGTCTCCCCAGAGCCTTCTCTTCTCCAAGCTAAACAAGCCCAGTTCCCTCAACCTTTTCTCATAGGAGAGTTACTCCTGCCCTCTGATTATCTTTGTGACTCTCCTCTGGACCCACTCTAAGACCTCCATGTCCATCCTGTACTTGGGGCCCCTGGTCTGGACGCAGTACTCCAGATGGGGCCTCACAAGAGCTGAGTAGAGAGGGACAATCACCACCCTCTCCCTGCTGGCTGCCCCATTTTTAATGAAGCCCAGAACACAGTTGACCTTCCGCACTGCAAGCACACGCTGCTTGCTCATGTCCAGCTTCTCATCCACCAGGACTCCCAAGTCCTTTTCTGCAGGCCTGCTCTCAAGGATATCTTCCCCCAGTTTGTATAAATGCCTGGGATTGCTCCAACCCAAGTGCAACCAAGTTCTCCAACCCTGTACTTGGCCTTATTGAACCTCATTAGGTTTTCATGTACCCACTTCTCCAGCCTGTCCATGTCCCTCTGAATGGTACTTATTCATAGTTTTGGTCACTATGATATTATTGAAAGTGAAGTACCTAGCATACATTATTAAGAGATCAACATGATTGTTGCAAAATATTAACAATTTGGGCAATTTCCCAGAAATAGCAATGAGAAAACTATGATAACATTTTAAAGTAGAAAACTCAAATGTGTCTAAATAGTGTCTCTAAAAAAGAATGAGTAATATTTATATGCCATACCATTTCTTGACTGAAAAATACATTTTCTATGGAATTCTTCATTCGTTGTAGAAAACAAAAGCAAAAACAACAAAAACGTGAAAAAAAATCAGCATTTATTTCTATAAAACAGACTTTTTCTTTCCTGATACAGTCTGCCTAGCCAAATTTGTACAGTAAACAAACTGAACAGTTAGAAACACCAACATTTCAGAGAACAGTTAGAAACTCAAAAATCTAGCAAAAAGTGATCTTTTTGCTAAACAGTAAGAAGTGCTGAGATATGTTTAGTTTCTTATAGTGCTAATGCACCATATCTAAAAATAACTACCAATAGTAATAATCAAGTCATGATAACTAATACCACAGAAATTTGATCCTCTGAAACTTCTAAATAGTATATTCTGGTAACAGCTTACGGATGCTAGCCAACTGTAGTCCTTAGATAGGAAATATTTTTACAAAAATAAAACTCATGAAATCCATGTAAGGATGTATTAAAATTACACATAAAAATACAAGCATTCCCAAACTTGCTGGTTTCTATCACAGCAAACAGTTTGTGTACTAGCTAGTATTTTAAGTGCTAGTTTTTTATTTTTGAGATTTTGAAGTATTCAGAAAAAATTGAAAATCATATTTTTGAAAAATGAACTCTGATTCATCTTCTTTTCTATAAGATTCCTCACAGGTGTTTAAAACTTTCTTATCTGATTCTGAGTCCTCAAATTTGTTTTTTTCATTATTATGAAGAAGTAGCATTAACACACCTATAGCCTGCAGATTTAGTATGAACTGTTACAGAAATACTAAATGATATTTGAATTTCATTGAATGTTCTTATATCCAGCAATATTTTGTTAGTAAACTAGACAATAATTAGAATTGAGATGGATCATTTTACATTCCAATAAATTGCTATAATATATTGCTCATAGATCGTGACAAACTACTAGCCCAGTTTCGTTCATGATGTAAGTCTGCTCAGAGCGAAAAATAAAATTACATGTTAAGCATTATAATGTCCTTTTCACTGTAAAATGATAAACAAGGGAACCATAATGGAAAATAGACATATTTTTTTCCAAATTCTTTCATGAAAATGAAACTTGTGAAGTAGTATAGAAGATCACAATCTTGAAGCATTCCTGATTTTAATCAGGATTAGATGAATTTATTAGATACAGTCTGATCATATTCTGGGTTCCCATATCTATGTAAAATAGTTTATCTTCACATGGTAGAATTGTATATTATGCATACGATCTTGTGATTAGCACCCATTGTCTGATGTTTTAGCCCTAAACTACAGCAGCCAATAGTATTTGTAACCATTATACTGATGTGAGAGCAGTTATGTCATACTCGTTCTAAAGTGTCATTAATGTGCAGTTGAAAAGAAGATAGAAAGAAGAGTTCATCTTATTTAAGAAACTGATTCAAAAGTGTCTAGAATAAGAGGAATATTTAGAAGCCAGTGAAGTTTTCTGAATCATGTAACATGCATTAATCTGTTACTATAAACTTAACATGGTGAGTAACTGCATGCAGGTTCAAAATAAATAGAAGTTTATGTAAACATCTAAAAATATTATGCAAGTATAAATATATGTTTTTTTAAAGTTATCATTTTTGTTATTTTTTTCTTCATTATGTTATGATTTTACAGAAACTGAAATTTAAGTGTCATCATTTACGTAAGAGTAACATCAACAACACCCACATAAGTATGTTATTAATAATTGCACTGAAGAAGAAAAAATACATTTTGTACTTCTTTCATGTGTTTTCTTATTCTAGCTGCTTTCAAGAAAAGAAATTTAAAAAGAAGGGACACAGATAATATTTAAAAATGAGAGAAAAATAATGGGAAAAATAAATTATCAGAATAAGAAAATAGAAGATTTCCACTGAAGTGAATATACTGGGTTTTTGGAGGTCAGTGGAGAAAAAGTATGGAAGAGGACAATTAATGATCAAAGAAATCACAGGGTCATTTCAAGAAATATTTTGTTATTGTTTAAAAAGCAGCACTAGAACTTAGAACTCTGGATACTACATGTTTAGAAGCTAAATTTGCAAAAAATCAATTTTTAAATTTCTAATGGGATCAAGAATTGATAATAATTATTGAAAATAAAAGGAAACAAAACCTGGCAAACTATTTTATCTCTGTTGCTTGATTTTTTGTAAAGTTTCATTAAAAAATTAAATCAATTAAAAATTAAATTAGTTGCACTTAAGGTTGCTACCAAGGAACTCTGAGGTTTTCATCACAGCTCAGCAATGTAGTTCAGCTATATAGATACAGTTATGCTTAGATGGCTTTACACGCATTACTAAGAGAAAATCATGCCTTTATGAGTTAGCTATTAGTTTGAGGATTCATCCTGATCATAGTGCTTTGAATACCTTGTATTCAAGATCAAGATCCTTAGAGTCTGTCTTATTTTATGCATTACTAGACCTGAAAATTTAAAATGAAAGATAAAATCCATCCTTCTGGTAGGTAGAAGCAAACACAGTCTAATAAATTTCATCTTTTAGTGCAGCTGAAACTACATGACTTAAGACAGGAAGCTTGAGGGGAAAAGATAAAATCAGATCAATAAGAAAAGCTTTTTTCATTAGTGACTACATTTCTTCATCCATCATAAGCAAATAGCACTTTTAATGTATAGTGTCTACAAAGATCTCCATCTATTTCATATATAATCATAAATATATATCTATATGTCTCTATATAATCATCGCAATCACTATAAAACAGCTGCAGGTTTTTGCTATTCAAGTTCAGATTTTTATGTATTTAACTATGTACCTATATGTTTACTTGTTTTACAGACTGAAAAATATTAGACAGCTACTTGTTCTGCATCAGTAACAGTTGATGAGGAATTTCAGTGAAAGACACATTGAAAATGTTTCTATTTGTGATAACTGATTGTCCTGATTATCAGTTTACAGTCTCTTTCAGCATAGATTGCAGAGAGCAGTAATCAAGCTGTGAACCTTTCCAGGTTAATTTTTTAGAAAATGAAATGCGAAATATCCATCTAAACCAGAATGTTTGGTACTTTTTACTACTAATGGTGACTCTGAGTTTATCTTCTACAGCTATCCTGGAAAGCTAACAGTTGTATGGACATTTTCCCCAGATGTAGTAGAGTTCACTTCATATTGTGTGAGATTTTTCCTAGCCTTATTATTCACAGGAACATGTTTTGGTATCTTTTGAAACAGAGTTGATTTTCTTCTTTGTGTCTGGTATGATGCTATGTTTTGGCTTTAGGAGAAAAACAGTGTTGATAACACGCAGATATTTTAGTTGTTGCTGAGTGGTGCTGTACAGAGCCAAAGGCATTTCAGTTTCTCAGCTTCTCATACAGTCCTGTCAGTGAGGGGGCTGGAGGGGCACAAGGAGATGGGAAGGGACAGAACCAGGACAGCTGACTTAAAATGGCTGAAGGGATATTCCATATCATAGAATCATAGAAGCATAGAACGGCTGGGTTGAAAAGGACCATAATGATCATCTAGTTTCAGCCCCCCTTCTATGTGCAGGGGTCTTAACCTGTGGGGTTTTTTGTTGTTGTTTTTTTCTCAGTTCAATTCCCTGTACCTCTGGAATGGGCAAGGATTAAGCAAAGGGCACTTATAGCTGCTTCCCATATTAAATTGCAACAGAAAACTGGATTAGTAGCAGTAAGCTCTGCCTGGATGAAAATGTCCCAAATTTTCTACACATTTACTTGAAGAATAATAGATTGCCTATTTTATTATTCTTATAATAACTGTTATGTCCTGTCCTTCTTCATTTATCTATGCATTTGTTTATTTATTTTTAAGGCATATACACTCTGCATTCTAAGGAATCTTTAACTTGTGGATTCTCTTGGAGAATCTGAAGCATAGTCATGATGAAGATGTACAGTGTACAGTGTATATGCTACATGGGTCTGAAACTAGTGGCAATTAAATCTGAAGAAAATAGACTCCTTGTATCTTAGCTCTAAGTATAAGATTATTCTCCCTCAGAAGCAAATAATACCTTTCTTTTCTTATTTAAATTTCTTTTAAAAATGCCACTGACTTTAGGATTAATGGACAAGAGACTGTCAATTGTAGTAGTACCAAACATCGTAATACAATGGATTTTATGCATATTCTTATATTAGTATTCACACATACTTCTACATTATATGTGTATGTATGTGTGTATGTACATGTATATATAAGAGGTTTCAGTGTTGGTATTCACCAAAGTTTAACACATCTAATTTTCTAGTTGTATGGCTATCTCATTAGACCTAAGTATTTTTGATAGGAACATGGACGTTATTTTCTTAAGGAAGAATCTAGGAAAATGCCAATTTCATCCTGATTTTCATATGACTCAAAACTATAGCTTTTCTCTTGACAAAGGTAGATTATTCTGTATGAAATAATAATTCAATAACTTTGTTGCCACATTGAATACTTAGGAACAATTTCATTGGATAATATTTTTCACTGAATTTACATGTGCATTAGAAATTCATCTTCAAACAACAGATCAGATATCTATCAATAACTACTTCTGTTTGGAAAGTCACCACTGAATTCACTATTTTTAAAATAATCAGTCAAGGTAATGCCTAGATGAAGTGCAAATCTGCCATCAAGACTTTACAGTTTTATCAGTTTGAAAAATATATACCAATCTGATACAAAATGCTATGACAATTTTATTTTCAGCTGACATATTCTGATGTATAATTATGATATTTCAGCATCTATTTGAAGTTTGTTTTTCACTTGCATCAAAGAAAATAGGGAAGGATGTTAGAAAACAGCAACAAAAAATTTATTTGGTAACATTTATGAAGCATCTATTCCCCTAAAACTGTAGTGCTTACAAAATTTTAATTATGTTAAGTTAATGAGTGGAAGACATGTCATTGATATTACCATTTGTGTAAGATTCTGTACTACTTTCATTCTGGTATCATAATAAGGTCAATTTATTAAACAATATTAGTAATATATGCAGTTCATTTTCTCTCTCATGTTCTTTAGAACAACATACTGTACCAGCATTGTATTTAAAATCATCAAACACCACAGTATTTTTAAAGAAGCAAGAATGAAGAAGTATAACTTGCCTGTAGAACACCAAGGCAGGAGAGAAAAAATATACTCCACATTCTGTAATCAACCACAAGAAATTATTTTTTGTTCCTCTTGTTGCTGTTTGTTTACAGAGAAAGAATATTCTTAATCATTATTAGCTAATTTGTGTCACAGCAGTAAATTCCATAGACAGAGTCAGAACATGCTTTGTTCTACAGCTGTCTTGAAGCTAGTAAGGACTGTGAACATAAGAATTGAAAACTCAAATGTGGCTGCCTCACCATCATTTATTTACCGAGACTTCTACAGTAGAATTCATTCTGCAATACATTAAAATATTTTGGAGTATATTAATAGACTCCAAAATGAAGGACATAGGCATGGATATAAGCAAAGCAATATACAAATACTGAAAAAGTTACTTAAGGACTTTAAAATAAAATCATAGAATAAGAGAACCACAGAATGGTTTGAATTGAAAGGGACATCTAAGGTTATCTAGTTCCAACCCCCCTGCTATAGGTAGGGACACCTCCCACTAGACCAGACTGATCAGAGCCCCATCCAGCCTGGCCCTGAATGCTTCTAGGGACAGGGCATCCACAACCACCCTGAGTAACCTGTTCCACTGTCTCCCACCATCACAGCAAAGAATTTCTTCCTAATATCTAGTCTAAATCTACACTCCTTCAATTTAAAACTATTTTTGTTATGGACAGAGCTGATGAAAAGAGCAGAGTTTAAGTAACAATACTAATAAAATATAATAGAAAAGTAGAGTAATAGTAGAAATAATAAAATAATTGAGTTCAGGTAAAAATATGGGAGCATATATGGAAAAAAAATCATCCCCCCAGAATCCCAGAACATTTTGAGATACTAACATCCAAATCAGAATTCTTAAATTCTATTTAAGTTTGAAATCTAGGAAATCATGTTAGAGAAAGCAATTATATTCATCCTGGATATATTCATTGTAAGAAAACGAAAATAACCAGACTGGATGGATTGCCAGTTTAAATTTCACTCACTAATATAATAAAAATGATCCTTATTTCTGTCTTTAAAACACGTACATACACTAAAAAGTTGAAAACTTAAACACTTTAAGGTTCTACTAGTCTGTCTGAAGTCTTAATATCCATCCTCACTCTTTGTGGGAAGTGGGGTTTGTTTATTTCTTTAATGAATGAAGTAACATTTTTCTGTGAATCAAAGCCAGGAAAAGAAAAGAACCTTTCTGGATGAAGCTGTACTTTGTACTTCCAAATTTTTCCTATGGTATCCTGATATTTAATGTTAGTCTATGCTACAAACAAGAAAGAGAACAGGTTATCTAGCAGTGTAGCATTTTGTCCTTGAAGAATGAGATATTCCATGAGAGGATATGGCTGGAATTTCTCTGGTCAATTCAGATCATCTGTCCCCACTGAGACTACGCTCACTCAAAGTCTTGTGCACCCCCACCCTACTTACTGGAGAGCAGTGGGAGAAATAGAGAACATGTTGACACCGCAAATGCTGTTCTGAATCTTTGAAAACATCACTGTGTTATCAGTGCCGTGTTAGCCACAGAATACCTCCCTTCCTTAACAGAATACTGACTGCTGTGAAGAAAATTAACTCCATCCCAAGCATGCTCAGTATAATGTTATATTAAATAAAACCATTTTCCACATCACTAGTTTGCTGGTAATTTAGACTGACTTGTGTTTTTCATTTGAATTGGAGTAATAAATTTAGAACTAGATTTCTAGTGGAGTTTCTTATGAAGACCTAAATGGAAGCTGACTACCAATTTTCAAAAAATACAGTTCTAAGTACTGATGTTGAATATGAATAATCATTTCTCGCATTACCTATTTTGCCCAAAGTACCTGTAAAATTAAGCTGCTGTATTTCTAAGTTATATTTAGAGAAACACAAGCATATTTTAAATATACAGATTTAGTAAATGATTGTCTGCATTTTAATTTCATTCAATAAAGCATTTTTTAAAATAGATGGAAATCTAACTTTTCAACAACTAAGTTTTTCTTTAAAGAATCAAAGAAACTCTACAATTTTATTATAGTACAACTTGATTTTTAAACTAATTTCTGTCCTTGTTCATTACCTTGATTACATTGTCTTATACAATGACCCAAGGTACCCGATTCTTTTCCTGTGCTCACTGAAAAAAGGCAACTTCAGGAAGCATCTGCCATGTCACGTAACTTTAGTTAAAGAGTCAATTGGATCTAAAGCAACTACATTTTTTTTTGTTTGGATGGAAAAGAAGTTTCTAAGGAGATTAAAATTATTGTCTACAATTATCGGAACTCATACTACAGTCTATGTTCAACTCTTCTTATTTTTCTTCAGACCATCAAATAATTATTTAGGCAATATACTGTTGTTTTTACATATCCTTCATATCCTTGTCCCTTTTAAAAAAAATAGCTTGGTGCATGGAGTTAAAAGCTTATTTGGTTTTGTATTTCTGTGCCATGCCAACCCTTTCACACTTCCATGTTTCCTGTTTTTGTTTTTTCCTATTTCTTGCACTTTCTCCACCGACTTTTCCCTGCCTTTTTTTTAACTTGTTATAGCTTGCCAATACTTCATTAAATTGTTTAGATTTTCTTTGTGATACCTCTGGGATTGGAAGAAAATACTGCTTTCAGCACAACTGATAGTACAGACGATGAAGCTGATACAGCAGGACCACTGACAGTATTTTGCAAAATGAAATTAACAGGCTTCGTTTAGCACTCATAGCCCTTTTTTCTATAATTACTCATAGCAGTTTTTTCTTTGAAGCTCAGAATTATTTCATGGCTCCCAGGCAGGTAGAATCTGTAGTAGCTGCAAAAGCAGCATTTTTAGGTTTCCAAGGAGCAAGACAGTCTCTCAGTTTCCTTTCTGTAGTTTTCAGTTTTTATATTTTTTCCTCCCAGCCAAAACTCTTGATCAACTGATTCTGGAGGAACAGATCTTATACTCCTCACTGGGGTCATAGACTCAGAATGAACAAAAAAAGTGAAACTACCTGACACTTGTCTCTGTGAAATGAGATTTCTTGGCTTAGTTATTTAGTTAGTTTCCTGATGTAGTTATTTAGTTAACAATGGCCACCATTTAAAATGGTCTATGGATCTCCTAAAGCAGCATAACCTCTAAACTTTTAAATATTCTGAAATAATATTGAAAACATTTCTAATTTTCATAAAAATACTGCATGAAATGTCAATCATTTTCTACACACTGAAGAGAGATGAAAAGTGTGTGAAAACTGTACAATTGTATGTCTACAGGTTTTTGAACATTTCCTATAAAAATATAACATTTTGGATGATTCACTTATTTGTCACATGTTTTGTTGAGAGTGCAAGATTAATTTCATTATATTTCAGTTCTTTCTTACATTAATCATGTAGACAAGCTGATGGAAATGTATGGTCAGAAACTGCTAGCACATGAATGGAATGGAATGGAGTGGAATGGAATGGAATGGAATGGAATGGAATGGAATGGAATGGAATGGAATAGAATGGAATGGAATAAAGCAGGACAGGACAGTTGGAAGAGCTCTTTAAAGATCACCTAGACCAGTGCCTGATCACTTCAAGGCTTAGCAAATGTTAAAACATATTTTTGAGGCCATAATCCAAATGTCACTTGAACACTGATAGTTGTGAAGCACTGCTATCTCAGAAGCCTGTTATAGAGTTTTAGCATTCTTATAGTAAAGAATTATTTTCAAATGTTTAGTCTGAACCTCTCCTGTCCATCTTTTTTGCTGTTTCCATGTGCCCTGTCACTGGTTGCAAGGGAGAAGAGATCACCATTTCCTGCTACAATTAACCTCCTCGATAAGTTTCAGAGTGATGAGGTCACTTCTGAGCCTTTTTTTTTCTCTGTCCTGGACAACCCAGGTGTCCTCAGTCTCTCCTCATGGGACATGCTGCTCAACCCTTTCAACAACTTTACTGCTCTCCTCTGGATAATTTCAAGAATTTTATATATATATAG
>PPHD01020348.1:0-13688 GCA_002909625.1 Bambusicola thoracicus
TGGGTTACCAGAACTTCAAGCTGAAGATTTTGAGGAAGCTAATTTGAAGTGCAGCATTAATTCACCTGTTCAACAGGGAAAAGATAGGTTTCAATTACAAACTAAATGCAGCCTTATTATGCATGCTATTAAAAGTGCATTAGTTTGGTAAGTTTCTCTGCCTGACAGATGTTGTCAGAACTGAAGTGAATTATGGACAGCAGATCTGCAAGCAAAAAACATTTCACAAACTGTAGGAAGGGATCAGCATTTATAGCATTCACAGTAACATCATTTCCATCATCCACATCTATATGTTTGGGTCCAGGAATAGCCTTGGCTTCTCTTCCATGCCTAGGCAATACAAACCTATATGTTATTCCAATCTACTTTACAGACTGTGTTATGATGCTTTCTTGAAACCTCTAAGAATGGGATAGATGTTCTCAAACGCCTCGTAGATTTCAGAACGCTCTTTTGCTCCTGTGAAGACATTTGAAGGGGAAAAAAAAAGGTAAGAATCAGTATTGAGAATAACTGAATGTACTTCAAACCTGATGATGAGATTGCAGACCATGAAGAAACGGGAGTTTAAAAGCAAATTTAAACTAACATTTGATAAAACTGAAAAGGAAGATTTTCCACCCTGTTATTTCTGCCTCCTCACAAACAACAATTTCTAGCTTGCTTTAAGACTGGGCTAGTTTTGGTTAAGCTGAGGCTTAAGGTTCTTCCTGAAAGTGTCATACATTAGCTTCAAAGTAATGCAACTGCGAAGGATCATGGTTTTATCTGCTTAACCATAACAGCTCTGCCTCTTGATAAGAAATGAGAAATGGAGTGATTTAACCCCAAAGTGGAAATTCATCCACAGTTAGAGAGCTCCGCTCCCCCAATTCCGAGATGTTTTTGTATTCTTTACACTTTGTTAGGTCGTGAGTTTGCCAAACCATCTGGAACAGGCTCTTTCTTCTCCACCCTTTCCTCTAATAATCCTAAGTACACGTTGTCACTGAAGCGTTTGAAGGAGTTTGCTTCCTGTCCAATTCTGAATTGCTTCTTGTGATACTCATATTTAAGCAACTGTGAGTAGTACTGGCACATCAGGCTCCTGGTGGGATTCTGTGCACTGACACAAGGCATTGTGCTTTGAATAAAGATACTCAAGTTTAATGACATGGAAATATGAGACACTACATGAAGCAATATGAGGTTTTAGTGCAACAATACCGATATTGTTATCTGCAGAAAACACAGATAAGCAGCAGTAGGCATGAAAAAGACTGCTAAGTGGCTTTACTGCAGCAAGATATTACTTCAGTATACTCAATTTAAACACTTCCTCAGAAGATGTAGTAGCTCTCAATTACAGATAATACGAGAGGAGACCACTTACCAGTCAGAACAACTTTTCCAGACACAAAGATAAGCAACACTATCCTTGGCTTGACCATCCTATAAATAAGGCCAGGAAATAGTTCAGGTTCATAGCTGTTTGAAAGCAAGCAGGTAGAATTAATGAAATGCAAGTGCTGTTCCAGTGAAATGCACTATAATTCATGAAATGCTCTATAACTGTACTAGCAGGAAGCTTAACCCACAGATTATAGCTAGCTACCCAAAAAAAAAAAAAAAAAACAGGTCAAAGCCTAGATATCTTGAGAGGTGTGGTAAATCCCAGTGGAGCTGGTAGGAGTGCCCTGTGCTTACTGTTAAGGACTTCTGAATCCCATTTTCCATAGGTTCAAGTAGCTTAAGAGTTGCCTCAATTAAATCTGAATTTAATCAAGTTTATTTTTTCCTGTTGACATGATCTGCAGTCTCCTACTAAGCTTTAGCATTGGACTTAGCAATGTAGAAATGAGATGTAAAATTCTGGTCATCAGCTGCTCTTAGAACATCCTACAAGGAGAAAACAGCAAACAGCACAGGGAGGGAAGTTCAAGATGGGCCCATCACTATTGTACTGCTGTAGGCTTTAGTGCCAGCAGCTGTGTCATTGCTGTAATTAAGCCAAGGGTAATTTTGGCCTGAGCCCCACTCAGAACTGGAGTTAGTGCAGAAAATGTGCCTTGCTATCCACAGTGTAACACATGGCATCTACAGCCACTTCTTGCCGGCTGAACCAGTCCTGGTGAGCCAAAGATATGCTTGATATTCAGTACTCAGTTAATTATTACGTTCAATTGCCAGGCTTCAGAATTTGAGCCTCTTTACAGCTCACAAAGAATGTTCCAAGCTCTGTGGGGCCGTACGTGGGGTCTCTCTCCCACATACCTGCTGAACTGCTGGTGGGTGAGAACCAGCCCTTCCAGTCGGATGGGGAACCTCACGTCACAGCTCCCCACCATGTTCTGGATCTTGAAGTCCAGAAACTTGGCAGGGAATCCCAGCTTCTGCACCACACGTGCATACTTCCTTGCTGCGAGCCGTGACTGCTCTTCACTGAGGAAAGAGCAGAAGGGGGAAGCAGCCTTGAGGGTTTTCATCTGCTCTGAAGCTGGAATTCAGTGTAGAACCACCACCACGCTACACTGCTCAAAATAGTAAGCTCTTATCCCCAGAACTGCTTCAGTGAGCTAAAAAGAACAGTGTGCTTTGGTGCTCATTTTCATATGGTTTATATGAGCACATTACATCACCGAGGATTTCCACTGCGTAAGTAATGCCTTGCAGCATTATCTCATCCCCTCAATTAGGGCTGATCCAGGAGGGAGACCACAGATATCAGTGTGGTCATCCAGCTAGGTGGGGGTTGGAGGTTTCCTGAGCTATGAGTCAATGCATCGTCTCATTGGCAGTTTACAGTCTTAAAGAAGAATAATACGTTGAGGCAGCTGCTGAACTTGAGAGCAGGACCTTCAGAGTACAGAAATCATCTTTGCTTTTTCTCCAGCTCCCATTGCCTCTACAGGCATATGTGTTAACTAGTGAGCAGACACCAAAGGAACTTGACAGACACAAGCTACATCTCAACTCACTTTAAAGTCAGCGAGAAATGCAAATAACCCCTTAACAACTCCTGGGCATTTTAGCAGCTTTTCTGCTAATATCTACTCAGCTCAATCCGTATTCAGGGGCAGAAGCACGCAGTTCAGTAATTACAGAACTCCTGTCACAAAGAAAACATTTTCAAGTCTAGTGTTTCATTTCTTTTGCAGTTGATAGCAAACCCTTTGCTAGGTAATTTAAACAAGGCTGAAGAAGTACAGGTGCAGCTGAAAGACCTTAGAGGTGACAAAAAAGTACCTTTTTGCTCCTGTGCAGACCATTTTTCCTGAGCTGAAGATAAGGGCCGTTGTTCGTGGTTCCCTGATCCTCATGATCACAGCAGCAAACCTCTAGAAATTCAAAGGAAAGCCTCAGAGTCAAGCTGGTAGAATCATAGAACCACAGAGGTTGGAAAAGACCACCAAGATCACCAAATCCAGCCCCAGCCCACCCCACCATGCCCACTAAGCGATGTCCCTCAGTATCACATCTGTTCATTCAGCACTGCATGCAGTTACTTTGCAAAAGGATTTATTTATCACACTGAAATGATTATACTTTCTCTCCACCCATGACTTGGGCATTTAGGACAACTAAACTCACATTTTGTTGAAGCCCACCTATTCCCAGTCCATTTCTACAGCACAGAGATGCACAATACCACTCCGACACAATTCTCTTTCTTTTAGCAAAGAGCTTTCAAACAGATCTATCTTTTCCCCAGCGAGGGCTGTGGGTCAAGACAATGCTGTTAGAAAAGGGATGAAGCTCAGGGTGTATCTGTGTATCAGAATACAGTAGCACTGAGAGAAGGGAATAAGGATAAAGCTCAGCCCTCAGGATTCACCTTTGGGTTATACTCCGCATTTCTGGCATGCAGAGCTATGTTCTTCAGATCTAGCTTACAAGCCAAGTTTACAGTCGACACAATATTCCTGAAGAATGAGAAAGATTTGTCATATTGCAGAAAGAAGCTGTTACAGAGCAAAACCCCAACATTATTAGCTAATGTGAAGTCACAGCCCCATTAACAGTTGCCATCGTTTAATTTACTGCCCACCTCTTTCCCACTTTAGCACTAAGCTATGTTTTGCCAAACTTTAGCCATTCAACACCAGAATCAGTTTATAAGAGGAAATATAACCAGATACAAAATTATTAGTCCCAGAATACTACACCTATTTGTCTTCCAGTAGCTAAATCCCTTAAGTATTTTTACAGCTTTTAATTGCACCATTACTGAGTGTTTACAGATTTCCTAGAGCTCTCCTAAGGAAGGAGTACATTTGTCTTTACAGGTGTAAATTCCTCTATACTCTCTCTAGCCTTTAACCGAGATCAGTCAACAATGGTGGTACTGTGAAGATGGTACTGCTCTTCTTATACTATATATGCAACATCAACTTACTGTAACTGAGGAACTATGCCAGAGCTCTCTGATGCAGGTGTCACCGGGGTCATAGGAGTCATTGGTGTCAGGGGAGGACACACACCAGGGCTTGGCTGGGTTGCATCTGGGTACGATGAGCTGCTTTCCTCCATGAAGATCCCACTGTCCCCATTTCTTGGTGCCGATCCATCGAGCACTCCTTGCATTTCATGACCACCTTCAGATGGATTTTGTTCTTTGTTATCTTGGGTAATATCTGGAAGAAAGCTGAGGTCCACAGAGGAGAAGTCTGCAGGAAGATCTTTGGGCTGATTAAACTGAGACCCAAATGACACATCTTCAGCTACTTGAATTGGAAGGTCCACGTCATAGGGGCTCATAGGATTAAACAGCTGGGGACTGGCTGAGAGGTCATCCTTGAATTGAGAAAATGCATCAGTAAGGATCTTGTATTAAAACACTGACTTCAACTGGGAGACTATATTAGATTATCTCTTTATTCAGGAAGAGCTTTCCATCATTTTCCCCTCAAGTATTATAGCAAAGAAGAGCCTTAAGATATGAAACCATCATTTGCTTGGCAATTAGCATTCAGAAGCTAAATAACATTTCCCCACCACACCCCAAAGGCAGTTCAGGGCACTCCGGTGATGCCTCAAATGGAGAAATACCATATATACCTTCAGCAGTGATTGGAGGAATGGCGTTGACACTTGGCCTTTGCCATACCTCAGTTCTGCACATAACCGCTAACATAACTGCTCACGAGTTCTTCCAAGGAGACCCACTAGCACTTTCTGCCTGGCTTTTGTTCTTACTCTGTACACTCCCTTTTCCTCTTGCTGCTACCAGGGGACGGCATCAGTGTTGTGTTGGATTTGTGCAATAGAGGGCAGCAGTTCACAGACTCGTGAGCAAATTAAGCATTCAGCTGCTGGAGGTTACCAGACTAATTCAAGCGAGCCGCAGCCAAAGCCAGCATCCTTCCCCAGATCAAGCGATTAGGGCACACCACGTATCCGCAGGCAAATGCTTGCATATTAATGCCCTCCTTTATCAGCATCATTTAGAAAAGGAATTAGAAGTATTTAAAAAGGCGCTGTGTTATTGAGAAGGCAAGAGTTCAGGGAAGAATTTATTCCCTTATTCATTAGGGCACAAGCCTGAAGTTAGAGGAAAGCTTCTTTCAAAAAGGTGACTTCACCTGGCACAGCAGGTGGCAGCTTGGGCTGTCTGTACAAGGGGTTGTGTATTCATTTAGGCAATTCGAGCACTGAGAGCCTGAAGGGCTTGAAAAGCCAAGCACAAATCAGAACAGGAAATTGCACACAAGGCGGAGGCCCTTCAGTTGGCAGCGACTGCCCGAGCTCTGCAGGGAAAAGGGTTTCCAGACTGATGTGTTCAGCCCTGAGCCAGTGCTGCTCTGTGCTCAGCAGCTCAGTTAGCAGTTGTGTGCTCTGCACCCAGTTACTCTGCGGGATGCCTGCCTGGAGAAAACATTCACAGCTTGTGAAACTCTTACTGAGTGAGCAATCATCACAGAGGGCTCTTAGTGTAAATAGACACAAGGAGGTCTAGCTCTGAAGTAGGTTCAAAAGCAGTCCTAGAACTGGCTTCTAGGTGCAGAGCCCCAGGTGAGGTCATCAGGGAAGAGTACAGCTGGAGGAAACCTCAACCCCTGTTTGCAGAACAGGACCCAAGAGCACTCAGAATTCACAAGGCTGATGCACATCATAGGGCACCCAACTCAAATACAAGTATTTTAGTGCAGTAAACAGTTACTTAGAAATAACAGTGTATTATGGAATATGCATTTTAATATATTTTTTCCCTAGGGAAAAAAAGGGGAAGGAATGTCTCTGCAAGACCTCTGACAGACCAAGCAGCAGCTCTACAGGAATTGACTACGAACTGAAACTCAACTCTATAGGACTTGACTAAGAAAGCCACAATGGCATGTAAGTCATAATGAGCCGTAACACGCAGAAAACAGTACAAATAAAAGCCTTGTCACTGCAAGCCTACAGGACTACTCACACACAGCAAAGGATATCAGAGAACATGAGAAATAACGGTCAAAAGCAACAAGTTCATGGCATAGCTTAAAGAAAGAAGCTAACGGCTATGTGGTCATTGGGATTGGAAGCATCAGCTGGAAAAGATATAATCTAAAAGGAAAAAGTAAACTGCTTAAAGTAGATAGAAAAAGAAAGCTAATCTTCTATGCAACTGTCCTGGGAAAAGCCTTTATAGAGTTAAATGCTGGGGAAGATGGTCTTCATGTTAGACAGATGCTCAGAGGCTGTTGAAGGGGCACAAAACCACCTTTGCCTTGGGCTGTCTGCCAAGGCTTATTGCTATAGACTCCAGGTTAATTAACTTCTCTGAAGGCCCCATCAGCTGCATAGCTTTGGACATTTCCTAGCAGCTCCAGAAAGGAGACTGCACACTGATCCTGTGTGAGATCATCTCGTTTGAGGCAGTGGGAGGGAAACAGAGCCCTTTTACTTCTGCTGCAGTAGTTTGTGCAGCCCAGGTATGTGTAAGTCAAATCCAGCTGCTTTTAGCATCAACCTGACTTTTTTTTTTTTGTTAATAGTATCCTAAACATCTGCTACTATCAAGTATCTCAAGAGGTCTGAAATAGAAATCCATTTCAACTGTAAAACCCAAGCTACACCTCCCCATGTTATACACCTTATGGGGTTACATTCAGAGGGCTTTGCTGACTGCCACCAGGAGGTCTCTGAATTTAAACAGTGTGGGTAAAACTGAGTTTCTAACCTGAAAATGGTAAAAAAAAAAAAAAAAAAAAAAAAAAGAGAAGAACCTGCAACTGTGGGAGCTGTGGCCACACAGCTCAGCCAGAAGTACAGCCCTCTCCTGTTATTGTTGCAGCTACTGCAACAGCAGGAAGACACCTGGAGCCAGGAGAGCCATTTTAAACAGGGAGGGAAAGATTTTTACACCCATTCACCAGCCAGCATGAGGAGATCGAGCCTCCTTGCACATAGGCTGGTCCATAGTAAAGGTGTAAGTGTAGCAGCATTTATTCCACAGGAGATGAGAGCATCCTCGTGCAAGAAGGGTGGGGGCTCCTCTGTGCTCCCAAGTAGCTCTTGGCTGAAGGAACCCTCCATGGCCCCATACAAATAAATCACATAGAAGGTAAGAAGCATGGAAAAAAAAAAAAACAGGAAGAAGAGAAAATTGAGAACCGTAGGGAATTGCTGCTCTGCAATTTGAATATAGGCAGGAAGGACCAATCAGCACAGCGTTGGTGGTATAGTGGTGAGCATAGCTGCCTTCCAAGCAGTTGACCCGGGTTCGATTCCCGGCCAACGCAACTCGTATTTTTTTCTCCCCCCCATCGGTACCTGTGTGCCGCAGCGCTCCAGGTACTGCTCCAGGGGCGAGACGTCCTCCATGAGTGCAAAACCCGCCGCCCTCCAGCGCTCACAGCTTTATAGCATGGGGCAGCCCCAGAGCAGGTGCAGCTCACTGAGGCACAGCTGGTGATGAACAGCAAGGGGAATCGTGATCTCCGTTGTTGTTTTTACCCTTTGCAAGCAGCCTGGTGGGTAACTTTCACCCTGGGGACATGCTGGAGGAATTGGGGTTCTGCCTGGTGCTCCCCATCAGGATACAGGTACAGCCTGAGCCTGGCTGTGGATGAGCAGGGAGCCAGAACAGAGAAGGCAGAGCATGCAAACATAAAGCTTCTCCTTTTGCTGCAGCTTTTTAGCGAGCAAGTGCAGCAGGCCCTTGGCTTCTCCCACCTGCTTCATCAGGTGTAATAGGGTACAGCTGGTCCTGCAGCACCTCACTGTCAGGGCAGCCTCAGCCCACGTAGAAGGGCTTCAGGTGGTGCTGTCAGGCTTTTCTCACTGCCCCAAGGCAATGAAGGATGAGGATTGCATCCTATGGCCTCAGAGCAGAGTGTCTGTGTCTGATGAGCATCCTCTCCTCCTTGGTGCAACCTGTTGGGCTGGTTCTATGGCATTTTTGGGACTTGTCTTTCCCTGATGGTTTGCAGATGCAGAATTCCTCTCACCCCAACTCCAATGATTCTGTGAAATTCAGCCTCGAGTGAGATGATGTGCATTATGCAAGATACAGAGCAAGGCGGGCACTCTGAGGTTGCTCTTGGGTTACTGGGGATGGTAGACTGGCTTGCACCAATTCGTGATGGCTAAAACCTCAGTGTCCCCTTAGGGCTCCCTGGTGGTTGCAGATAGCACTGCAGGACTGTGTTGCCCTCCCAGCACGTGAATGCTCAAATTGTTGTGCTCAAACTGGGAACTGGGAGCACTGTGCTGGCTGTGGGGTTCCTCTGGTGGTAATACATCTGTGCTACTAATTCTCTCATCAGTCTAATGCCGTGATGCTTGGCTAACACCAGCAGTGATAAGCAGAAGCCCTTGGAGATGAGAGAGGTTCATTTTTTGAAGAGCAATTCAGTATTGTTCTCTGTATAGTCATAGAATATCCCAAATGGGAAGGACCCCCCAGAAGGAACATGGAATCCAACTCCTGGCTCCACACCGCACCACCTAAAATCAGCCCAGTTCCTCCTTGGATAAATAGCTGGAGAAGAGGGCTCTGAAGAGCTGCTACTAACAGCACCCTATTTGTCTCTTAAATGTTTCCATTGCACACGTTCCTGCATTATCTGGATGCCACAATCTGGTTATGGAGACTTCCAAAAAGCTGGAAGGGGCATGGAGCAAGGCAGTAAGGAGGTTCTACCTGTTCTCATTAATGCTCTCATCAGTCACCTATTCCAGCACCCCTTAAATGCCTTACTGCTTGCTCTGAAGGTAGTTAATCTGGTTGGGCTTCATCTTACCTTTTTCAGGAACCACTTTGGGAATGAAAAGCCCATAGCTGGCAGCATTCTGCTTTCTGCTCACCTGAGCTTCCTGCTAAGCTTTTGTAGCTGTAATTGTCTCTGAAGAGCAGAGTGTCTCAGGTGCAACTCGTATCTGCTGGTTCCCTCACTGCCTGCTGCATCAAAGCTGTGCTTCTGAGGAAGATAAAAAAGCAGCTGAGAGCAGGAGCACCTTCCAAGAAAAGCCATTTATTAAGCACAAGTTATCTCCCACTGCTACATCTTCTAATTGTCCTACTGCTCTCCAGTTGGTACCAGCAACAGGACCAGGCTTGTTGTGAAGGGGAGAGTAGACGTTAGATTTATTTCAGGGAAGGAGAGAAAGCACCGTGAGTAATGGTGAGTAATCTGACATTTAATTGTGAGTAATTAAAGTGTGTCATCATTGGGCTGTGACGGTGTAAAGAGGAACAGAATCAGATCCACTGGATTTGACATTTAGTGGCTTGCTCTGTNAGGACCAGGCTTGTTGTGAAGGGGAGAGTAGACGTTAGATTTATTTCAGGGAAGGAGAGAAAGCACCGTGAGTAATGGTGAGTAATCTGACATTTAATTGTGAGTAATTAAAGTGTGTCATCATTGGGCTGTGACGGTGTAAAGAGGAACAGAATCAGATCCACTGGATTTGACATTTAGTGGCTTGCTCTGTGTCAGTTGGGAGTGACCCTCTTACAGGACTGCAGTCACAAGGACTGGAAGTTGGGGCAGAGTCTGGTTTAATTTTATGGGATCACTGGATGATGGGAAGAATGGCTGTAAGTGTATCACCCAGTGCTGTCTGTCTGCTCCTGCATCACCCCAGTGGTGAGGCCTCTGCCTTGTCCCAGGCAGCCTGGGGTTCTCTCCTTCATAGAATCATGGAACTGTTTAGGTTGGAAGGGGCCCTTCGAGGCCATCTAGTCCAAATCCCCTGCAATGAACAGGAACACCTACACATCTTCATCAGGTGCTCAGAGGCCCATCCAGCCTGATCTTGAATGTCTCCATGGACATGGCATCCACCACCTCTCTAGGCAACTTGTGCCAGTGCCTCACTACCCTTATCATAAAAAACTTTTTACTTATATCCCTTATTCCCTGCCAGTGCCAGCAACAGGGGATTGGTCTCTCTGCAAGCAGAGGTTTGCTTTCAGCATTTCTGCAGATCTCCCATATCCCCTGGTAGGGACTAATGTGAAGTCAGCGCTGGGTATGCGTTGGCTTCTGGGCCCAGGGAAGAAAGCCCCTTCTGCCAAAGGGAAGAGGGGTGAACTGGCTGGAAAAGAGCCATTCTTCTGCCTTCTGCAGAACACTGTCTGCAGTGAAAGCCCTGCCTACTCCCATGTCAGAGAGTTGCTGAAAACCAACCCAGAAAGGATTGCCAAACCCTCCACAGAGGAAGCAACATCAGAAAAAGCCATCTGTTTCAGCTGAGGGGCTGAATGGTGACTTTAAAACCATACAGTTAACTTCACTTCATTGTCCTATTTGCCTAAAGCAAGTGATTAAACGAGGGCATTCTGTATGCTTTTTGCATATTCTCCCTGCCCAGCCATGCTTTGAAGGATTCACACTTGGACTGCAGAATGGGGGAAGAGAGCACTTTGCTCTATTTTTATTTTCTATGCTGCCTTGAAAATGGCTAGAAAAGGCAAATGGGAGCTTTAAACATTGGCTGACACCTTAATTGCTACCTAGCAATTAATGGCTACAGGCTTTCTTGGGCAGCTCACGCACGGATATATCAGACACCTGGTTGCAGAAGAGCTTTTTGTTAAGTCATCTCCCTAAATGTTGTGCCAAATGCTCTGTCTAGATTGAATTGCATTTAAATGAGGTGAGCGTGCAATGGATCATCTGACTGCTGATGCTTCCCTCCAAGTTTTGTGACAAATGGCTCTAATGCAAGCACCGTGTCTCAAACCCTGAACTTACTGCTCCAATTAAACACCGATCCTTTAAGCTCTATCTGGAGAAACAATATAGTAGCAGCAGTCATGCGTGTTTGCACAGAAAAGCAGAGGTGTGCACACAGCAGGTGCTAACAGAGCTCTATGAATTTCGTTTGCAGGGGTCACAGCAGCACTGAGGACTTGAACAACGGGGCTGCGATGCATGGGATCTTCGGTGCAAGCTCTGCAGCAATTAAGGCACAACCTGTGATGCCTTCACTGTATGCAAAACACCACAAAGAGTGCTGATGGGTTGCTGAAATCCCTATAAAACAGTGTTGTCTGGCTGCTCAGCAAGATGCAGTGGCTGACATGGAAAGAGTCCTCGGGGCGTGCAGCTCAGTGATTAGTCAGTCCTCCTTACCACTTCCTCTGATTAGCAGCAAGCAAATCAGCATGCTTGAGTCAACAAGGACCTCGGGAGGAACCAGACTTCCCCAAACCACTGCCAGATGTCAGCAGACGCTCCGACCCTCCCACCTTGACCTTTTTGGGCCTCAGTGCTTGTAATTAGCTGTTAACATAGACATGTTTCCTTTGCTCTGCCCCTTCTGCTGCAGCCTGCCCAGAAACATCATTAGCTCAGCTGTAATGAAGCCATACACGTGTGGCTCTGCAGTGCTGCATAGAGCTGCATCTCCATCTCTGTTCCACCTAAGCAGGAACCCAGCTGGAATCATGCGGGGTGCAGCCTTGCTCCCATTTGGGTCCTCATCTTTCCCACTTGCTATCTTTGATCATAGAATCATTTGAGTTGGAAGGGATCTCTAAAGACCATCTGGTCCAGCTCCACTGCCTCATTACCTTCATTGTAAAAAACCTTTTCCTTATATCCAGTCTAAATCTCCCCTCTTCATTTTGAAACCATTTCCCATTGTCCTATCCCAGCAGACCCCGCTAAAGAGTCTGTCCCCTTTCTTACAGCCCCACTTTAGATACCCAAAAGCTGCTCTCAGGTCTCCCTGGAGCCTTCCCTCCTCCAGGCTGCACGGCCCCATCCCTCAGCCTGTCCTTGTAGGGAGGTGTTCCATCCCTGGGATCATTTTTGTGGCCCTCCTCATTTTTTCTTCAGTCCTCTTATCTGTGGCTTGACAAAAATAATTGAACGCTTTAATTACTTTGGCCTCCCTTCAGTGGGCATTTGTCCAAGCCAGTAATACAAGAGCAGCTCTGCTGATATCTGTTTGTGCTCAGAACATGTGATGGGCTCAAGTAGAGCTCAACAATGTTTCTGAGAATATTAGGAACCCAGACAGGCATGTGTTGGGGATGGTCTGAAGCTGGATGCTGTATTACCCCAAATCATACCAGATCCATTGGGTTTGTGTATTAGCATTAAGATGTGCTTACATTTATCCCCAGCTGTATTTACAGTCCTCTTTCTTCCAGCATGTGTGATGCTGCTGTCCCAAACAAGTGGCGTGGGACAGTTCTTGTGCATCCATGTCCCTTTGCTTCTGCTGCATTTCAGGTGAGTGAATACTTCTGTGCTTAGGAAGAGTAGAACTTCTCTGTTGCTAACATGGCATGTATTATTATACTTCTTTTTTTATATATATTGCTAAAGGAAAATACTTCTTAGGTCCTTATATTAATTCCTTAGGCACTGATTAAGAGTAAGAAGTTAAAAGCCGTGATAGATCAGTGTGGAACAGCACAGATAATAACTGGAAAATCTGAATGATCAGTGCAAGAAAATATGTGAGCCATTTCTGGAATACAGCACATGAGGTGTCTTGCAGCAGTAGAGGTACTCTCTGTATCATTTCTTCACTTGCTTTGCTTTATGATAACCAGCTCTTAAAAGTTCATCTTCTGCCACGATGCTACCGAGACAGAGTCAGGAAGAGGAGAGATATTTTAAATTCACTTTGAAGCAGTATTCCCAACGTTAATTCGAAGGTTAATCTTGTGTTGTTTGGAAAGCTGCTTTTCTGCCCGGGCTCCCTGTGATCCCTTTAGCTATATCTGATAACGAAGGCTAGAAACCTCCAGATTAGAAATTAAATTCCACCTCTGTGGCCCAGCCCTGATGACCCAAGGAGTCACGTAAAATACTCTTTCCTTTGCAGTGAGCTCCTTGAGCTAACGCTGTTGCTTTTGACTTAAGATTGAGAATTCTTCTGGAGGAAAAGCTAATTACCATAGAATCACAGAATGGCTTGGGTTGGAAGGGACCTCAACCCTCCACCCCCTGCTGTGGGCTGGTTGCCCCCTACCAGATCAGGCTGCCCAGAGCCCCATCCAGCCTGGCCATAGGCACCTCCAGGGAGGGGGGCACCCATAAACAAAGTTCTCAGCAGTTTTTGTGACCTTCTTCAGGAGAATTTGAAATCTTTCTGATACACATTTGTGTGATGTGAGAAAGACAGAGAGCTGTTGGAGAGGGTCCAGAGGAGGGCCACAAAGATGATGAGGGGACTGGAGCACCTACCCTATGAGGACAGGCTGAGGAGCTGGGCTTATTCAGCATGGTGAAGAGAAGGCTGCGGGGTGACCTCATTGC
>PPHD01020349.1:0-13687 GCA_002909625.1 Bambusicola thoracicus
GCCTAAAAATAGGTACTGTCATTCTGAGCCGAAGCCTCTCTGCTCCTTCCCACCCCACCCCGCCTTGCCTGCTTGGCACGTGCAGCACATAATCGGAGCACTCACGTTGTACTGAAGAAAAGCCACGTTCCTAAAGCAAGCAGTATGGTAAGCGGTGGGCACATTATCCATAGACAACGGGTACAGAAAGGAGTACGGTGGCTCTGCTGCACTGCCTGTGGAAAAGCATCAGAGGTGTTCAGAGATGCTCCATAGAATTGGGAGCTTGAATTCCTTTCACTGGACAGCTGCTCAGATAGTTGTAATTGAGCGGCTGAATGGTGAATGCAGCACGTCTGATTTTCCTGTGGATCTGTTCTCCCTTACATTGTGCAGCTCTACGAACCTTAGTCATGCTTTCACTTGTTTTTTTAAGTCTACTCACCGGAGCATGTGTCAGCATCTGCCAAACCTCAGTAAGCTACACTTCATTAAAAAACCCAAACCAGCAGATTATTCAGAAAGAGTGAAGTTTGATTCACAGAGATAACACTCTTTGAAGACGTCTGCTCCTTCGGTAGTGACTGATTTAAATGGGTTCCATTTTAGTATGCCTGTTAGGCCGTTCTCAAGGCCACACAAAGGTGGAGGAATTGTGTGAGGCCGTATAAATCGGGGTTTGTTACAGTGAAGTCAAACACAACTGCACTGTGGGGTGTTAATAGGGAGCAGGCAAGAAGTCAAAAGCAAGTCAGAGCCAATGAACAAAAGCCACAAAGCTAATCTGTCTGGTTCTTGGTGCTCCTCAGAAGTGCAGCGTCTGCACGCTCACGGTACGCTCTGGAAGAAGCTTGGGGTGTCGGGCTGATCCATATCACCTTTTCAAAGTGCTCCAGTAATTGGATGAGTAGGTTTGGTGGAACATCTGTGGTTCTCAGTTTCTCCCACCGGGAAAGATCTAAAAATGAAGCTGTGCGAGCACATCACTTGCCCAGATCTCGTCCTACTGGTTAACACCAAGGTCACTTCTCTGAATTCATTCTCAGCTGAAACAGTGGTGAGGGCAGGCAGGCCTCTGGGCACATGGACGAGGGACCTGTGGGACTGCACTCCCATTCAATAGTTCTTCACTGTGTGGAGGAAAACTCCCTACTTTTGTGCATGCTGATAAGAGTTTCCTCCTTTTCCTGTAGTACTTTGTGGGCAGAGTGGAGGGCAGCCAAGAAAATGTAACTAGATTGAGAGGTATAAAAAACCTTTTAGTGCACACTTGAATTTCAGGCTCTCGAGCAGTGTTTCCTGTGTGCTTGAAACAGAAATACTGCATGCACCAAACCCTTTCTTTAGAAATATTTGTTCTCAGCACAGCTGTGGCCATGGGCCCAGTGTTCCGTCTCATAGTCAGGTCCTTGCAGAACAGCATTTCTGTCCTGTGACCTCTCCTTACATGCAGATCATTTATGTGTAGGTGTGTCGTGGCTTAAATCCTGAGGCCTGAGCTCGGTTCTTCTTGAAGCCTATGGGAAGTGCCAGAATAAGAAGCGATTGAGGATCTCGGTGTGCAGACTTTGGAGAAGGTGCCAATGTGTGTATGCTTTCCCCATTCCTCACTCCCATGGTATAGGAAGCCGTGTTCAGAGGTTTCCCTTAGCCTTTCCTTCACCTGCTCACAAGGCTGTGTGATGGACCATGAAGCTGGAAGGCAGGCCTGGAGCTGCATCAGCACCATCATGCACAGATAAACGTATGATGGGGGGGCACAGCTTTCTCCTCTGGGATGAGTGAGCGACCTCTGCAGCTTCCCAAATACCTCATAGCCCAAAAGAGTAACTGCTGAAATCTGCTGAAAAACACTGACTGTGCTGTCTAGCTGAAAAGCAGCTTCTAGTGCTTTAAAATGGGCCACGAGGCTTCTTTCTTAAAGAAGGAATTTGAGGCAGTGGAAAGTGTGAGGGATTGAGTGTAGCTTCTGGGCCAGGAGCTTGGATGACTGCATGAGTCCATTGGGCAGGCTGCAGACACGTGCATACACATGTGCCTGAAGCACACAGCACTGTTGTTGCTGTATTAGTTTCTGTTATTTCTCAATATTGCCTTTAATATTTAATGTATTTGTCTTGGTCGCCGGCAATGACAGCAGTGAGAATGCTGACTCTGTTGTCCCTCTGGGACGTGACATCAGCTTGGGACAGCCCAGCATTTTCCTGTAGGCCCATGCAAATGTTCTGCCTACTGCCACCAGCCCCGAGAACATTCCTGGCTTCGCCAATAACACCCTTAACCACAGTACAGACACAAAGAATTTCATGCAGATAAGTGACCTCACACTTCCAAACTTTATTTTCCAGGGGTTCTGGGCCAATAGGACTTAACAGGGCTCAAGCTGTGCCTAACAAGAAGGACTTTGGCTGTAAAAAAAATATGTATTTAGCAAGACAAGCAAGCAGGGAATGAGAGTCCAGGCCAGGACAGACAGAGCCTTTGGAAGACAGAAAGTGAAACAAGAGGTCCTGGCAGGGAGCAAGAGCTGGGTGAAGCCCAGAACAGGAACAACAGAGGGTGCTGCAGGTCACAGCTGAGCAGAGCTGGCGTGTGGACAGGGTGAGACAGGAACTTGTCCCAGCTAAGGTGCAGGGGTGCAGTTCTGATCCTCAGTGGTGGTGTGATGCTGGCCAAAATGGTTGTGGGGGAACATTGGGTCAGGAAGGGCTGATGGGCAGATGGATAATGCCAGACATCAGCCAGCAATGTTCATGTGCCCTTTTAAAATCAGGTCAAGCAGAGTCCTGATTTCTCCTCGTAAACAAGATGACTGTTTTGCTGTGGCTCTCAAGCAGCTTGAGAGCTTATCTGTGGGAGCTGGGGCTGCTGTAGGGCAGAGGAGGGGATGCACTCGCGCCAGAATCCACGTGCACACAGGTACCCTCCAGCTTGATGCACAAATCTGGATTTTGCCTTTGTGAACGTTTGCCAATTATAACATATCATGTGTGTCAATAGTGCCTCTAACTTGCCTTAATACCTTTTTATGAGAATAAAATTTGTTCTTATATGGTGCTTTTCATGCTTGAGGCAGTTCAAAGCGCTTCGCTAAGCACAGTAATGAGTTAGATCTGGGGAGCGCAGTGATTGTGTAGGGAAATACAGGGACTATTATGTGCTCTGCAATAATTCACGGAGCCGCCTATGCTAGAAACTGTTTTATTTATTGAAGGGAGGAATGTTGGCTGGGTCTCATGGTTGTCCTCTGGAAGATTTTAATGATCTTTAGCTTCCACACAGAAAGGCACCTCTGAGAAGCTGGAGCTGAGGGAGCTGGCTGGGGGAGCTGCACGGCCAGCTCTGCAGTGCCACGGTGTCAGCCGCAGTGAGGGGGCTGAGATCAGTTGCAGCCCTTAAGCCTGAGATTCACCTTTCTCAAGCATATTACATCTCTCTAAATCCTACCCACGCCTTCAGGCTTTTTCTGTTATTTGATGTCCTCTTTTACCTTAGTTTAGTTCTAAAATAAATACTTTTTTGTGCTGGACCTTCCACCCCTAGGTCTTGAAGGGGGACTGCTGAGTTCAACAGTGACACTGAACCACCGCGGAAGTGTTGCTGTGCTCCACAGAAATGAAGGAAGGTTTAAGGTTGGATCCAGACATCTGACATGAAATCTGTGCTGTATGAGTGATAATGTAGCAGTTGTTCTCAATGCCCAGTCAGGGAGGAGGATACCAGGTCTTTATGCCTGCCTTCTGCAGAGTTGAGGCACAGGGTGTGCAGGCTGCTCCCTCTGCTCCCCTCCTTTGAGAGCTTGCTGTAGGTTGTTTTGGAGGACAGCTTTATCCCAGGTGTACGACTGCAAAAGACCATGGCGAGTCCAGTCCTCAAATCCGTGTCTTTTTACCTTTCCTAGAAAGCCAGATGAACTCTAGCACATAGCCCTAAGCTTCTGTGGTTATGTAGTGGTGGCTGGGGAACTCTTCCTACCGTTAGATAGGCCTTGATGTTGGAAGATGTACATTAGCCATTTCTGCAGTAACTCTCCAAAGGGAGCCAGCTTTTTCCTACTGCTGTACGATTACAGAAACCTAATTAAGAGAGCAAGCGAAGTCAAACAGGAAGATGCTTCCCTCTAGGTGTTGTCTCAGCACACACATCTTCAGAAGCTTGTTGCTCACACAGTGAGCTGGCCTGTGCAGCTTCACTCTTTTTGGTGAGTGCTTTCGGCTCACCGGAGTGTTTGCCATGATGACAGAGGCCCTTGGCATCCCCTTTGCACATAGCAGAAATGTTTAAGAAAGTTTGTTTGGTATGTGTGATGCCCCGGGAAGCATCCAGTGGTCCAGGAAAGCCTCAAAGCTCCTCCTTGAAGCCTCTTACACCACACCTCCTGGGTACGAAGAGAATTTACACGACTTTTTGACATCCCCTGCCTGCCCAGTGATTTGTGGGTTAACTATGAATACAGTCTGGAGTTCAGGGCACTGGAGGGCTTCAGACTGCACTGCAGACAGGGCAGCCCTGCTGACGTGAATGGAGCTGGTCATTTGGAATGTAAACAGAGCCTGACTTATTAGTGAGTTAACTTCCTCACAATTGTGAAGATAAGGATAGAAAGGTGTCACTTCAGGCTCCTCTTGAAGGGGACAGGGGGTGTTAGTAGCTTGAACTGTCCAGAGCAAAACTACTCCCAGCTTAGGCTGTATGTAAAAACGAATACTATCTCTAATTGAAACCAGACAAAACATTCAAGCAGTCAGCCTACAAGCTCTTCATGAAAAGTGGAACGCAAATGCTTTTTCTATAAGCATTAATCTTTATGCCTCACCGGGGTCATAAGTGCTAGTGAGAGTGCAAGGAGAGAATTCAGCTCGGTCAGCACTGGTCTGTAAAGATCTATGTCCAGTTTTGCACTTAACTCTGTTTATCTGGGGCTATTAATTAGCTCCTTTCAGCTTCCCTGTGAAGATCTGTATGTTAGTTCTGCAGAATGCTCTTGCACATAAAGATCTGTCATTGATTGCTTGGGCAGCTAAATTGGGTAGACAGTTCACTACTCGAAGGTATCTTAACTTTGCATTCTTTTCTGCTAGGGCAGGAATACTGGGGATGACTTCAATCTCATTGTAATCTCCTTGTACACACTGCTTTTCTAATTTCATGCCTAGGTATGGCATTTCCATTACAAAGGAGTTTTGTTGGTTGAGCTCTACTGGTCTGGGTCTTTCAAAAGCTGATCGGAGCCTTTGGTCATGTGCTTCTGCTCTCTTCCCGCAGAACAAAACATCATCTAGCAGATCCTAGGCTATCAAAGCCCACGAAACAGTTCAAGTGCCAAACACAACCCAAATGGCTGCCTGAGAAAATTATGTCTCCCATAGGGGCTATTGAATATGCACAAATGTGTGCTCTGTTTTCCTAACGTGTCTGTCAGAACCCCGCTGATGCCTCCAGCAGAGAGAAATATTTGGCATAGTCCACTTCCCCCCAACTTTACTCTTTACAGGAAACAGAAAATGTTTTTTTTCCCTATGTATTTATTTGTGCTCAACTGTAATCACAAAGGGTTATATATTTCCCCTTTCTCCGGCGACCCATGAGTGTCCACTTGCTGTCAGTTCTGCATTTCCTCTTATCTTTCACAGAGCTGTGAGCCTTTTCACCCCTTCCTCTAATGTCTGCTATATTTCACATAAGAATTTTATGTAGGAGAGGAGCTTTACGATAGGAGGGCTCTGTTCAGCTTTACTCAGCACCCTGTGCAGACTTCCCTATTTTTTTAAATTCTCACTATTGTTCAGGTGCTGTGGTGAAGGTATTCTTCTAATGTGAAAAGGCTTTTCAGCACAGCTGTACAGGCTGCTAATATTTCAGGCCATCTCTTTTGCTGTCTGTTGGTTCCCCATACATTTAACAGCAAAATCCTTTAGTTGGAAGGAAGGTCACTGTGAGTGCTGACTTGAAGCACTTTTGCTCACTTCTGCCCATTTTCAAGAGACTGCTTGTAGCCTTTGGAGCTAATTAGCGCCGTTCCTAGTTGGCGCACAACTTCCAGGTACTGAATTGCCCTTTATCTTTCAGGCTGTGGTTTGTTCACGTTCTGCTACAGTGTCACCCTGCCCACTTCGGGACCTTGAAGTACTGTGAATGGGGATTTTGTCTGTGCTGACTGCTGTGTTGGCGTTCGTATATTCTTGGTGTCATCACCTGAGTTCCCACCTCTTTTTCCAAAGGTGGAACTGCTTTCTGTTGCTCACTCCACTGTTCTATTCCGCTGTGTGGGCTTTTTGCTCCTGAGCACCGGAGACCTCTGCCCTACTCCCTTCTGTTGCTTTACTGGACTTGGATTCTGTTGGATTACTGGACTTGCCTTCTCCCAGTCAGCAATAGTAGTAGCAAGCTGGTGACTTTCCAGTATGTTTTGAAAAGGTTGGTTGGCTGACCTCAGAGCCTTTAAGAAGTGGTCTCCAGGTCAGCTGCTGTGGTTCAAGAGACCCATTATGGGACTTACTGAAGCCCACATTAATTGTGAGTCAGAAATCTGCTACTGAGTGGTTTGTTCCTAAACCTAGTCAGATCTGATCGCTTACCTGAGTTCAGTTTGCTTTTCAACTTTACAAATACGTTATTCAGGTTAAAGAATCATAGAGCTTTCTGTGTTTAGTCCTTCTAGTATGGACATAATTGCTGTTATTTTTAGGTTAAGTGCAAGATTTTTTAAGCTGAGCCTAATAGATGAGCTCTGTTTTTCAGTAAAAACACACATTAACAGCAGTAAACATAAGAAACATGTCAGTAATCCTACACACTGTCTTCCCCTCTGCTGTCTTTTCTCCAAGTACTTCCTAGAATGACCTGGCAGCAGGAGAGGCAGTGGCTCACACAGATATGGAGACGACAATGCCAGAAGGACCAGATGACTGTTGCCTGATACCTGGTGAGTGCAGCAGAGGTCAGAAGGAAAAAAAGCTGGACTACCATTAGAAAGAGTAGTTTAGACAAAACTAACAGATCGTGAAGCAATCATCAGCCTGAAAGAGGATTTTGAAGGCAGATTGCAGCCATTTGGGGGCTAGAAAAACAGTAGATTTGTGAGAAAGCTTTTCTTCCTTTGTCAAATATATCTTATTTGTTACCTGCCTCAGAGGGCTCACATCTGAAAAATACAGTTTCTTTTCTTTGTAGAATGTAAATGTTCGTTCCAGATGATACAGACATAAACCTCAAATTCTTTTCAGCCCTCAACGAAGATTTCTGAACATGGAATGCAAATCATTTTGAGAAATGGTTTCTCGCTGAATACATCCACTTCTGTACTTTCAGAAATGAAGGCTACTTCTGGTATCCTCAGCCTCTTCCTCTACTAATTTTCCTTTTTTGCAGTGTAGGCTTATTCCAAACATTTGAATTCTCTCCAGTCTTTGGTAACGATCCGTTTTAGCTCAATGCCTTTGGGAGTGTGTAGGCATCCTGCTTTTCTGCACATTTTGTGCTACCTGTTTAGAGCATTTTCCTTCCAGACTTCCCTGCCAGCACATACCTCTCTCTGCACTGAAGGAGTGCCGTTTCAACCTTGGGTCCTCAGAGCATCTTCCTTCCCAAAAATGCGTGTTAGTGGAGGGGGTGGTAGTCGGAATGACGGCCTGGGCAGCATTTTCTTGCAGTGTGGTACCAGTTTGCTGGGAAGTGGTTCAGCCCCTGTCCTCTTTTTGGGCAAGGCACATGGCTGCCAATGGGCGGTGCCCTTCAAAAACCACTGATCTCTGTTGGTGTGAACCAGAAACCTCATTTAGGTTTCTGTAGTTCCCGCTGCTCCCGTTAGTATTTCTGAATGTCTTTGTGTCTCTCTTGGACACAAAGTCACATTCTGACCTCTTTGAAACTCATTTCATATTTCTAAGAATCGATAGACTTCAAATGCAGTAGCAGAAATACCAGCTAGTCAATAAATCCAGTCAAGTTAAGTTAGAAGTAAAAGCAGTGTGTTGTAAGGGCAACGTTTTCCTAAGGAACTGCTATTTGGGCTTATTTGTTGTTTCAATTAGTCTGATTTAGTAGCTTAGTCAGGGGGCTGCAGCCTGTAGCACTCAGACTGTAATTTGATTTCTAAAGCTGCCATTCAGGTGCTAAGGAAATAAAAATATGTGATAAAACCACATCGTGACAGCAGACATACAGATCCTGATGTGTTTAATGCGCAGCATGACTGTCAGGAAGACGCAGCGGTTCATGGCACGATCACCCACATTTCAGATCCCATCGGAGTTGCATGTTTTGCTCTCCTGGCTTTCATCACCGGTCTCCTGGGAGGTGCATGGAGAAGAGGCAGGATGGTGGTGTTTTTGCAGAGCTGTTGCCCCGAAGGGATGTTTAAGCAAAAAAAAAAAAAAAGTAAAATTAATGTGTGTGAAAAGTGCCAGATTGACAGCCTTAGCAAGTCAAACACTTTACCTATTTGAAGGCTGCCCACTTTTTATCTGCTAGAGCTGTCAGCGTGGTACCATTCCTCTGTGTGAAACGCATTCTTGTTTTTAAAACTGTCCCTTCTTTCTCCACATTGCTCAGTCCTGCATCCAAGAGGGAGTCAGAGAGCACTGATGGGGGTGAGGAGCTGAACTTCTGCAAACCAGGAAGAAATGCTGGCAAGTTTGAACTGCTTTTGGAGATGCTCGAAATTTGCAAGAGGTTAGAAATGATTTTACAATAAAATTTATGCAGAACGATTCAAGGCGTAGCTCTGCTTTCAAACTAGGAGCTGCTGGGAACAGAAGCTTGTTTCTCTCCTTAGGCTGATTCACTGCTGCTACACTCTGCAAGGAGACTTCCTTACTCTCCTCTATGAGCTCCACAACCATGCTCTCCTCTGGACTTTGCAGTGGCAGCACGGCTCCGTGCCTTTCTTGGCTTCCATTCCTCCAGGAAAAATAAACAAATCCAATATCTCTTCCATGAAAAACCCATTATGTTTTATAGAAATTCCTTCACAGTGTTTGGGAGGGTGATGGGATTCGGAGTGGCATTCCAGTAGCAGGAAGCAGACCTAAAACTCTGACTTGAAAGGGATACCTGAGAAGTGTATGAACAAATCAGTCACTCACTACAGCAAACAGGACTCTGTCCCCATTCACATCTATAATCTAATGTCAGTATTCCCTGTTTCTGCAGATCATCATCCCAGTCTTCACTACATCTTACTAATGGTGCATGCCGTTGTTTCTGAACTCTTAAATTATCGGACTGAAGTAATTCTGTTCATATTGACAGTGCTGCCACAAGTTTCTATGACTTCCTTGACTTCAGTTTCTGCAATTTAAAATAGGAATACTTTAGTTAGCATTTGCAACAGGGGCTCCTGAAATTGTTATATATACATATATCTCTTCAGTTTTAAATATCTAAAGTAGGAGAGTGAGATAAAAGCCATCTGTGAGTGACCCCCAACAGCTCTGGAGGCACACAGGAGTTGAAGTTATTGATTGCACCTTTCCTTGGTTCATTTTTCCTTCTGCCTTCTCTGAGGAAAGGGCTTGCTTTTACTGCGTGATTGTACAGTGCCTGATACAATAGGACCAACCTCAGGTAAGACCTTTAGGCACTCCCATTATATGAATGAGAACAAGATTGTTGGTGTCAGTAATTAACATTCTTGTGGGATTGTTGGAAATGCTTTGGGATAAACACCACCTGGAATCCTTGCCTGGCTTATGTGGTTTTTAAGCTGCAGAGGAGGCTGATCCTGTTCACATGAGAGGGCACGGACCGTCTGTCTCTTCTCTTTTTGGGTACAGAAAGAGTCTTTCAGTCCAAAAATGCAATTCAGAACCTCAGTGAGAAGTGGGACACTAGAAAAGTGAGGGCGTTACCAACAGGGAAGAAAAATGGGGGGTGAGTCAGCAGCGTGGCTCCAGTAAAGGTCTCAGCTGAGGAAAAAAAATCATATGACAGCCACCAAAACAGAGAGAAAAGTACCGATCTGTGTGTAACTGATAACACTGTGAATGCCCGTGGCACAGTGTCATTCCATGACAGGCTTCCAGAGATGAAATCTTGCTCTGGTTAAGCAGATGGCAGAACTCCCCTTGACTGCACTTAATGCTCGGCTTTGCCTGTGGCGTTACCTGCATTTCTCTGCCTCTGAACGCCCAGACAGCCGCATCCCACATCATTATGCAATTCTGATAACCAAGAAATTATTCTTTAGAGTGTGGATTGGATTTGGTAAGCCTTGCATTTTGGATTCTTGGTTTCCTCTATCTGCACCTGAAATCCCTGAATAAACAAACACAGGATTAGACCTCAACAACTTCTTAGCAGACCAAGCCATTAAAAGCATTTCACACCAGCTGCTCCACTCCCATTTTGGACTCTATTAAACACCAAGTCAAGCAAAGGAGTTCACTCTTCCTTTCAAACTTCTGGGAAACTGACCGTGATGACTGGAAGGTTTGCCTCCATTTGTGACCCCCCTGCCTCCAGTGAGGAGCTGGAATTATCTAGCTGTTGACATCAGGAACGACATAAACGTGCTGGGGTTAGAGGCCTGTTGGCAAACGGCCTACTAACCTAGAACTTGCTCTGCAATGTCAGGAGTATGACTTCTAACCTTGGAGCAGCTTGCAAAACTACATCTGTGACCAATAAATATGAAAAATAGAAAAAAAAAAGGCAAAAAACTAGTCCCTGTTGAACAATGGAAGAGAGCCTATCACGCTAGGCTCTGCAGTGATCAGTATGGCAACCTATGCAGGCACAAACTGCTTGCCAGAAGCCCGTGGTTGTAACTCCTACCCAAGGGAGGCAGCATAGCAGATTAATCTTAAGGTGAATATCTCACAGATGTAAGTCTTAAACTTAATGAGCTAGGACTTTATTTATGCTGCAGTTCCTTCTTACCCCAAAATTACCTTTTCCAGCTGCTTGAGGATGTTCAGTAATGGGAAATTCTCTTAATCAGGACCACAATTCTCTGCTAACTCAAGTCCTGCTAAGCAATAGAGAGATTATGATCAGAGAAGCGGACATAACTAGAGTGCAGCTGAACCACTGAATTTTAATTTTGTTGCTCTCCTTGTTGGTAACAGCCAACCCAGCGTAACTTGCAGCAGCTCGAGAGTGCTTCCAGATCTCACTGGGAGTCAGAAAGGTTCAGAGCTAGCCTCAGGGAGTCACAAAAGGTCAGTGAAACTGTCTTTGTTCTGTAACCTCGTTTCTGCACCAAAAAACAGAAGCTTGGCTTGAAATGAGAAGAACCTCAAGCAAAAGAAAGAAATTTAATCACTGAAATTAAGGTCTTCCTCCGGATGTCCCTCTGGAGAGTACTCTCTGTCTCTGTTGATCACACACATGGGCAGTGTCAGCATTTGAGTGACAGCATTAAATCTTGATTATAAGGCTTAGATATCTCCAAGAGGAGAAATACATTCTGCACTCTACCATTCAGAAGTGGCTGAGGCAGGTGAGGTAAAAAAAACTTTCTTCAACTGTTGCAGAGGAAGGGAGTTGTTTATGTGTATATATTAGACACCTCCAGCCTAAAGGTGTTTTTTTTTCTTTCAATTCAAGAGGTTCAAAGTTAAGACATGCCAAAGTTAAGGTGGCCTATGCAACTGTGATTTGCTGCCTTTTGTGCGTTTGCATTATGATGCACTATTTAATTGTAATTAGATCACACGCTGTTCTTTCGACAGGTTCCCAGCCTTGCTCATTGTGCAGAATAGACTGTGCTCACTAAGTAATAATTTTATTTTCTCCTTGCTGTTCATATGCGGCCCATGCTTTATTTACTGCATGCTATTCAAATATTGTTCTGAAGACAGATTTATTCATTTCCTCCTGGGTTTCTGTATGGTGCTCATCACTATGGTATCCAAGTGCTCCACAAACTCTAATTCATTTTCTCAACACTTGCGAGAACTGGTATTACCCATATTTTACAGATGAAGAATCTAGGCATACAGATGGAATAGTAAAAAATATCTTTTAATTTTAGCTATCCAATTAGAAATACTCATGGCCTGATTTTGTCAGAAAATACGACGTGGCAAAGCATCTAATTTAGTCAAAGTTGAATAAATTCTCATTTACCACAGTTCTATCTGTTAGAGCTCTTCACTTCTGCAGATAAGACTTTAAAATGTCAAACCAAGCCCTGGGCCTTGCAGGCTGCACAACTACTGCGTTGCAAGCCTCCATCTGAGGCACCATCCTGAGGCTGCAGAGCTTTCCTGGAGCAGCACCCACCTGAGCCACAGCACAGTGCTTGCTTTTCCTGCAGTCCCCCGCAAGGTACATAAAATACCTACCTCTAATTTTTATAGGAAATTATTTGGGCTTCTACCTTTGTTCCTTGACCTTGGTTCAGCATCAGAGCCAGGCCTATCTGTTTGTGCTGGCAACCTTTATTCTGGTATTTCATAACTTGGGAGTGTTTTACCTTGCAGCCTAACTAATGTTGCTTTAATGGAGTTTGCCGTGCCTGTTTCTCTCTCGTGTAGATGTAACCTTAAAAACAAAACAAAACAACAACACAGCAATGTAATCCTGTGTTATACTGGTATCTATGTAGGCCATCAGCAATGTGGAAATTTGCTCTAAATGTGGAAAGAAACAGCTTGGCTCTCCTGCACACAGTCCAGCACTATAAGAGGATGAGGAACGCTCCCAGTGCATCCCAGACACTTGCTGCCAGTAGATGTGACAGTTTTCCAGATGGTCTTCATTCCCATTTTTCTCCCATGTTCCTATCCTGTTTCTGAGTCTTCCCCCAGCAGGCTGGCTTGTGCACAAGCTCTGCTTTATACCTCCCTGCAGGCAGACCCCCTCTCCAGCGCAACTCCTTCCCATTGCCCTGGAGAACCCATCTTTCTCCGGGCCCTTTGTGCCTGCCAGCTTCCCCAACCCAGTTCTTGTCCCACCGCACATCACGGCAGGAGCTCCCCGCTCACGTTGCTGGGAGCAACGAGAGGACTGGCAGGACGGGTTCCCTGCTCAGCCTGGGTACGCTCGGACTTGGCATGGAGCAGGGCAGCGGGGAACTGGAACTGCAGGTCCGGCTCTGCTCCCATGGCCTGGGGCTGCGGCTGCTCTGCAAGCGTGAAACCACTGCAGCGTGGCACTGGTGAACCCACAATCACCAGCAGTGCGCTCAGTAGGTTTTGCCACAGAGCTCTGTGAGGAAACGTCTCTCACGAGGTGACCCTTTTGCTTTGTAGGCCCAAATAACCTTTTCCTCTGGCCTGGCAGGAGGGATGACAGCAGTTAGTTTTGAAGTGTAACCTGAGGTATGACCTTCGGGTGCTTTACTTTCAGCACAATAGCTGTCCGGTGCTAATAGTGGTGACCGAAGGTGGGGTTTCACGATGGCACTGCTAACCATCGCGGTGCCACTTCCAGCCCCACCCGTTATTCAGTATGAGCCGCAACCGACCCCCCTCAGGAGGAGGCAGCCGCTGCCTGCAGTGGGAGCGCTCCAGGATGCTGTCAGTGGAGGACGAACCCACTTCCTGACAGAAATGCTCGACAAAAAGATGCGGTTTTTTTTGTGCAGGACAGCCGCTTTTTGGAGAGATGCACCCCCCGAGCTGTGTTTTGCCGTCGCGGTGCCCCACAGCGCTGGCTGTCGCAGGGTTTCCCTCTGAGGAAGACAGCGCGACGACGGGGGTTTAAGGTGGGGATTGGGGCGGGATTGAGGGCAGGGCGGCACGACGGCCGCGCCGGGTCC
>PPHD01020350.1:0-13687 GCA_002909625.1 Bambusicola thoracicus
TTGAAAGTTATTTTAAAAATTAGATCAATAATAAAACGTTCTACTCATTGCTTGCTAAGCCTTGTATGCTGCAGTGGTATTTGTTGTGAGAGGAGGAGATTCTAAGGTCTGCATGAAGCCTCTTTGGACTGCCATGGTCCTTTAAACACTCAATAGCAAAGACAAAATTCCACATGATGAATCCAGTCAGCAGAACACCGATCACGGAATGAGATTTGTTCCCTAGAAGACAAAAGTCTAATTACTTTATATTTTCAACAGGAGATGGATTACTTTTTCAGAGGCTTCTTTGCTGCTCTGATAACATAAAAAGCCGTAGCTCTGAAATCAAAGGCAACATGGAACTTTTCACGGAACTTTTTCAAGGGTTCTCAGTGTTACCTTTGTGCTCCCATTTTTTGTTCCCTGATGACATCATGCCCTTGAACTTTCAGGGGTCTCAACAAAACTATCTAAATGAAAATAAAGGATTCAATCTGTCTGCCTGACGTGAACACTGATATCAGGGGCCTGAATAATATACTGCTAAGACAGTGGGTGTCAATTGATTTTAGTGATGCCACTCTTCATTTACTCAGTGTTGCCGTTAGAGTTCACCTCCATCAAGTGCTCAGACATATTCCTCTTCTCTGCTACACTTCTTGTACAGATTCCAGCCGAAAGAGAGGCAGAAAGGCTCACTGCCGGAGCTATCAGAGCACCTCACTGAAGTGACTAGTGAAAATAAACCAACCTGAGAGCGACCCATCATTAATTTTCCTCTGAAGATAAATATTATTAATGTTCCTTGGTTTACTCTCCAAGTGCTTAGACCCAAAGAAGCAGCTTTCCACTTCCCCACACTCTGAGATCCAAAGCACCACCAGAACACTTAAGGAGGTTTTGAGCACCTCGAGTTTTGATTCCTAGAAGTTCAGGACTGGAAGGGAGGGGGGGAAGGAACAGAGCTAGGAAAAAATGGACGCTGGCTTTAGGATGACCTCCAAAATTTATGTTCTACTCTCATGGTTTGGAAATGCATTATGCTTTCCCATGTGTGTTGTACTGCCTTTAAACAGTTCGTTCTGCAGGTACTGAAGGGATCAAGCATGTCCAAATTGGGAAAAAGGAAAAAAAAAAAAAAAGCAATTACACATGAGGTTTGGCTTCCATTTCATGAAATACTAATAAATGAAACTGTTAAAAACTGATGGGGACAAAAAGACTGTTCTGCTTCCTGCTGGTTTAACTGCTTCTAGGCATAACTGTGATTATTGCTAATCAGCCTAGAAATCAAATAAGCCTTCATAACAATACAGGATGGCAAGTTAACAGAATAATGATACTTTCTAGGCAGAACAGCCTCCTGCAGCAGAGGATCTAACAGAAAGATGGAAGAACAGAGTGAAACCTGCATTTGACGTTTGCGAGGGAAGTGAATTTACAGCTGAAGTGATGCATTCAGACATATTTCAGATCCTGTAAAATCAGCTCTCAGCCTTTTTAACTGCATTGCTAAAAACCACTGGAAAGGACTCTGCTGATGGGAGAAGAAAAGTCAAAATTACCACAAGGACTCTGCATCCCTGCGTGAGGAGCCTATCTACTGTATTGGAGACCCTATACCAGGTGTGCTGCCCTGATGGTGGGTCAGTCACAGCAGGAGCACGTTCTGCTGGGTGCAGAGGGGCCCCAAGGGTGCTACAATTGCATTGATCCTGAGATGCTTCTTTGGGAACTCAAAGGTGATACAGTGACAGCACAGCTGTCCAAAGCTGTTTGTCTTGCAGTGATTCTCTTTCACTCCAAAAGATCCAATGAGGCTTCCAATTCCCTGGCCAAAATCCCAAGGAAATGCCCGGGGCTTCAAAGGATTGATGTTTTTCTCTGAAATACAGGTTCTGCAGCATAGCACAGGGCTGCTAAAACAAAGAGAAGGAACCATTTATGTCAGACCCCTCCTGTATGACAGACCCAATTTCCATGCACAAATACGACCTCAGCTCTTAAGTGCTGCCTGAAAGATTCATAGCAAATAACCCACGGCAGTAATTAGCTGAAAAACATTATGAAGCTCTGAGATACTCCAGCAGACGCCCATGTTTTGTAGAGACACCAAATCTGCAGATTAAGGTACAGAGTGTGGCTTTGTCACAAACAAGACTGGTTGAGCAGGGAGCTCTTTTTCCTTTGTCAATACAGTTTATCTGTATCCCCCCTTGTAAAGAGATCGCAATAAAACTCTATACAATGAAAGGCCAATTAAGTCACTTACGTTAAGTGCAAAACGTCATCATTTGATAATGATCTACTAATTTCACTAAGATAAGACGCTAATGACTTACAGAAATCAAATTTGCCCTGGTAATGCAGCAGCTGGGCTGTTCTGAAGCAGTTCAGAGTTACTCATTAGCTCTGCTTCCGTTCACCATCAGAGCAGACGCTTCTCTCTGGGACCAGGCAGGGATGGCACCACGGTACCTCCTGGTGGACCTCCGTCACGTTGTGCCATTAGACTCACAAATCAGATGCTGCACATCGGTTAGGAGAAATCCAAAAGTTATCCACATTCAGGCTCTTTTTTCACCTACCATTTTATTTTTATGGCACTGTCTACTCCAAATGCACGCAGGCCATGAAATACTTCTTCCTAATTGAGAGAATTACCTGTGTGTATCTAGAATATTTCTAACTGATGCTGGGCAACTACGTAATACCACTCAGCTGATGGAGAGCACCTAAACTGATCGTGTCTCACTCTGTTTTGCTCGCCACCACCAGGTGGCAACAGCAGCTCAGCAAAGCAGTCCACGTGTCTGCAGCAGCTACTGGAGAGATGGCACAGGGCAGTGACTTCTGCTAGGAGCTAATGGTCATTTCTCACCTGAATTGGTGAAAGGGTTTTAAGAAACTACGAAGAACTGATCATTTTAAACTTAGTATCTGAAGTACATGCTCCTCTCCTGTGTGTGTTGTTTCACCTGCAACGTATTAACCAGTTTAGATGTACATTATAAATAATAATAACCTACCAGCTCCATGCAGTGAAACAGTCTAGAAGAGAAATAAAACCTTGGTCTCCTTCCAGGCCACCTACCTCAAACATCTCAGCGCTTTCAGCACGAGTCCACTCTCCACAATGACTTTCCCTACTGCTGGGTTGCACTGGGAAAAGGCAGGCAGGCACAGTTCACACGTGTGGCTTCTGAAGTTGATTAGAAACAGCCGTGAGGCTAACACAGCTTAGTCATGAAAAGCTGAGCAAGCTGACTGAGAGGGAAAGGGAAGGAGCCAGCTGTGAAGTGTGAAAGCATGTTCACTAATGGGAGTAGGGCTTGAAGAATTAACACGTTATCAAAAGTCATATCCTGAGAATGGGAAAAGAAGTATGACTGAAGACAAGAGAAGGTGGTGGAAGAAAAGCGGGAGATTTGTTTTTGTGGCTTCCATCTGTCAATACGGACATCTGAAACTGGGCTCAGGATTTCTCTATGCAGATGTAAAACCTTTGGGAAGATTATCTCCTGGTAGGCAAAGTGCATTGCAATCGTTTTGTCAGAAGAACAGCTGTTCAAATGCACGTTACATGTTATGACTTTTTGTCCCGCAACGTTTTGGTCTTTCAAACCAGCTCCAGCATTGCCTGCAAGTTTGTCCATCAAGTTACATTATGATTTTAACTACTAAATATATTCTAGCTCCTTCAGAATTTAAAATAAGAACATAAAATTACCCACTGGCTCCAGCTGTGATATGCTTGTTATTTCACCCACTCACTCAAAATTCAACTCACATATGACAACTTGGTTTTAACATGGGACTTTTTTTTCCTCCCCTCTTTTTGCTTCCTGCATCCTGAGCACCCTGAAAACGATGAGTACAGAGGCAGGAGGCAAGCCAAATGCCTCCCAGAGGGACTCCCAAGCACCAGGCCTCTGAGTGACAGCTATCAAGCCCTGCAAACCAAAACTGGCTATGAAGAAACCCCAAACACACTTTAATCTTAACTATTCTTCTGGCCTTCAGGCACAAGCTATTCACAGTACCCACTAATACCTCCGTGCCATTTCTAAGCCATGAGACTGTTTTTCTTTCAGCTCCTTGAATGGAAGGGATGCAGTGCAGTCGAACTGGCTGGACCTTCACATAAAAGACCAGAGAAGCCGGGTTTCACTCTGTGTTCAAGCTGCTAAAATTTGCAAAGCTAAACACAAAGTCAACCTGCCACGCGCAGCAGTACAGCAGCACTAGCTCTCTAGAAACGGAGCTATTTATAACCTGCAGTAGCAATGTGAACTGCATAAATTAGCATAATTTCAGCCTTCACAGATAGTTCTCAGTTTACAGCGTTACATGCTACGAATTAACACTCTGCAGATCCCTTGCTTCCACTAGTACTAATGATGCAGCTCATGTGGAGATACTTCTTGCTCAGTCCCCCAAAATGCCAACGGCCTGTCTTTTTCACACTGTCCTGTCAGCCTCTATCAGACTACCAAAGGCTTGGATTTCACTGCAGATCTCACCAGGTCTTCACATGTAACTGGTGGTTTTGTGGCAGGATATCCTAGCATTTTCTCCGCTGGTGATTTTCTGCTTGTGGGCAGATGGCATCGACATGGAGTGCAGATGGTAACCCGCAGCCCACAAACTCCTCGTGATGATTTGAAATGCCGCGTGCAGGTCTTCAACTCTTCTCTTTAAAATATTTTCAGTGTTAAAGCATTACTGTTTTGTTGTTTACAGGAGACACTTCATAGCTGAGGCAATGATGTGTCTTGAACCTTCACAATTTTTATTAACATCCACAAATTGCTGGTGGAAAGGATTTCAAATCAAGCATCTCTTGCTTTGACTCAAGGAAAAAAAAAAATCAACAATAAGGAAAAAGTAGATCACACTGAAGCTCGAAGGCTTAAGAATCACACAGTTAGCTATTAAAGGTAATTCCATGGCTCCAGGTATCACTTTACCTGAGCTGCTTGAAATTAGAATGGACTTATCTCCACAGAACACCTGCAAGATAAGGAAGCTGCCAGTGACAAACCCCAGCAGTGGCAGCTGGTGACCTGTCTGTAGCCACAGGGATGGCATCAGGTAGAATTGTGTGTTGCCTCCAAGGCTCCTGTGCCCACCACTGCACTTTCCATGCTTTTTCAGCTCTGAAATTCTCCCTGGCAGAAATACGTTGACTCCAAACGTAGGCATTGGAAAACAGTAAGGAATACAAAGCATAAGAGGTCAGGCCTGGATCCCTGAACAATTTGCATTCATCAATGGAAGACCATTAAAAGAAATACACTTACCTCTTAGTTACAAAGGCAAAACAGACAACACTTAAGACCATTCAAGTGACACAGTAAGGATTTACTCCCTCATCAAATTTCTTCCATTCCTTAAGCCTAGATTTAGATCTGATAGATGCAAATAAAATGATTTGCTGGAGTCTAAACTTCACTACTCTATCCCAGCTACAACAGCACCTTGTAGGCCATCTCACAAAATGGCTCCTATCTATTTAAAGAACTGATAATCTTTGATTAAATAAGCTTCTTCCTTTAACAATAATTACTGACAGATCTTTTCTCATCAGTTGTTTAAACTGATTTGCTTACTGTACATCAAAAACATTCAGAAGATCAACAGAGTAAAACAGATAAGTCCCTTAGATCTCTCGGTTAAGATATACCTGTATGCATGCAGGGTGCAAACACACCACAAGATGAGTAATTTGACTGTACAGGACAGGACCATAATCTTCTACAACATGCAGGCACGCTAATGATCTTACATATCGACAGCCTGAGATGAAATAATGAAATATTTCCTCACAAGAGGCAATCTGTCTTGTCTACATCCATGGAAGAATATTACAGGCAGTTATCTTCCTAGGGGTTGGTTTCCCAACCAAAAACAGTTTCCACTCAGGAAGATGCAGCCTTTGTGGCGTGTGGACGTGACCACACAATAAATACAGCACTGATGCCAAATAAATAACTACAGGCTATCTTCTAGCACCAAGGTTCATACAGGCCAATTGACATATTGGAACTTGAGACACAATGCTGAAGGATATACATGCCAAAAGAATCAAACAGAAACATTTCCTCTCTAGCCTAACAACTTGTGTGTGAAACTAATAAGGGTCTTCAGAATTAGAAATCTGAATAGGCTGTTCCATGAGAAACCTCAGCTGAATTCACAGCTCGAGACAATCAAAACCTGGAGGAAGAGAAAGTTGCACTGTAACACCTTTAAGGAAGGAGCTTTGACTTTGTAAGGCCCATCCGCACTGCTCAGTGCCTCACATTTCACTCAAATACACATCCAGAGCCCTTCAGCACATGAAGGCCCATTGCTGTTGCAGAGGTGAGAGGATTTTAGCTGATGACAAAGCTCTGTGCTGGCCTTTCTGGTGCTGTCAGAATGGCACAGTCATACACCTGCTGTCTGCAAGACAATTTGCCTGTGACAAGGTCAATTTTGACGAGGGTTGGTATTAAAAGATTACGCTCCTTCCCTCCCCTCAGTGTGGCTGTGCTAATTATTTCAGGGCAGCAGAGGAATTCTTTGATCCTCCAACTCTTCATTCCGTCACAAGATGACTCTGGCTGCCTGCTCAGCCCCAGAGCAATGGCATGTCCTAATTCCATAATTGAGGAATTAACCATTTTCAACCTTGAAATTTAACCCTAAGAAATTGAGTATGCAGTAATCCACGTAATCCAGGCCTCTACACCTGTCCCTCTCCCAGCTAATCTCACCATCCCTCATCATGTCACATCTCAGAGTCCTATCTGTTAAGGTCAGTGTAAGTGGATGCTCAGAAGCTGCAACAAGTACCCATCGCACGGCAGGACCAATCCCTTCCTTTGTGAGCAACGTGAGACACAGAAATATCAATAAAGAGCAAAGCTCTTCCCCAGCACTGCAGAGATCCCTACAAATGTCCTAGCAAACAAAGGAGGAAGAGACAGCAAAATAAATAAATAAACGCAGTGTAGCCCTGGTTAATGCGATCTGTGGGTATTAAGTTTTCTCCTGAAGGAGTTAAGCATATACCAGCTGCTCTACATTAAACCGAGCTGGCATTTTAAATCATGCAAATTAGCTTAGCTACCATCCATTTCAGTCCAGCATTTAACAGCACTGCTATAAATGATGCAAAGGACTGGCCAAACGGAACCCTGCCATTTCAGCTGCTAGCAGAAGAAAAAGGAGGAGGGAGGTGAATGGCGCTCAGTGAATCTGCAGCTATTCATGTGCTGCTGCTTTGAAGGAGACTTCTTCTGCCACAGGTACTGTTACATGACAGAAATGTGCTCGGGCAAAACAATCCTAGCCTAGAGCTTCCATTTGTTGAAAATGCATCTATACAAGCTGCTAAAAATCGCCCAAAAATACCTAAATTACTTGTCAGAGAAACACTGAGCTTTCACATCTCTCTGTGCTTCATGCTGCCTAACAAACACAGAGTGGGCCTGACATGCTGTCAGCTCACAGCTGCTGACACAGCAGTCTGCAGAACTGGGGTGGGAGTTGTCCCCAGCACAGTCCCTCATGCCTGCTGGCACAGTGCAGGTAGCACAGGCATAAAAGCACGATGCTGGCCCGTCTCATCTGTAACCCAGGGCTCAGCAGGCAATGAAAAGGACTGCACCTCACCTCGCCCATCTGGCTGGGGCCAAGAGGTAAAGTTTCATCTGAAGGTCCCTCCAAGGCCTGGGGACTGTTAAAGGCCTGGGTCCCCCTGGAGCTTCCCTCTGCTGCGGGCACCTCCTGCAGCTCACCTACAGACAAATAGAAAGACATCACATCTCCAAATTGTGTCCGTGGTCACAGTGCTACCACAGGCATCACAGTGAAAAATGAAGAGAAAACCCTGGGTTAGTTTTGCTTGTGGCAGGGGCTTCCATCACGACATGTCCACTCACGAGGAGATCCTCTTTCAAATACTGACGCTCCTTATAACAAACAGATTCAGTTTTCGCCAGTGTAGAGACTAAGCATTTAATCATACGAAAACAAATATCCCACGTAGTCCCATATCTACAAGGCAAGCCCAAAGGCTTCCTCTTCAAGGTTACCAAAAGCAAACCTTTCACTGCTGCGGAGTCAGTTTGTCTCTGACTGCTTGGAAACGGGATCCTAGGCAACCGCAGCTCTTCCCTCTAGAAAAGTAGCAAGTGGTTTTGTTTTGTAAATTCAAGCAAATTCACCAGAAGCCCCAGGCTTAGCAATACACAGGCCCTGGCAGCGCTCCTCTCACTCGTGTCCCTGGGTGACCAGATCCTTGCTCCAAGAGCGTCTCAGAGGAGTAAGATACAGCGATGCTGAAAATACTCTTTCCCAAAATACTCCATCCCAATAAAGCTGCAGACAAGTCTGGAAGGCGTGTGCCCATTCTGAAAAGCAGACTGACCCGTGGCCATTGAGCAAAAAGAGCAACCCGCTTCTAAGCTATTGCTTCACATGGCCAACGCACGTTTGATCTTGTAACGGGATGTTTTTTAAATGAGTTTTGAAGACTTAAATGTTTGTAAGACTCTTTGAAAGGAAGAGTACTCGGTAACTGAATCAATTTTGTCTTAACAGACTAATCCATTAATTACCGCCTCCACCAGCAATAATCGAAGCTGTGAACGTGTTCTCCATGTCTGCTGCGGGCCTTTCTACCATGGACACAAGCATCCAGACACTGCTCTTACGGAAAATACAGTTTTGTGCCATGCTGCATTGTCTAAGGAGGATTTCTGACTCTGAAAGATGACATGAATCTATCACTCTCAACGTACAACACGATGCCCGATAGCTTTATCTGCCAGAGGAAGCCAATCTGCCAGACCACTTGTACCAGCTGATTCAAAATGACTTCCTTGTAATTAACGTCAGAATCTGAGGAATGGCTGAAATAGATACGCTGTGGAAAGATATCCCTCGCACTCCTTAAAGCTGTCACACAAAGCCAATACCTAGCTTACCAGCACCGCGGTTACCTGTGATTTCTAACAGCGGGCATATCTCAAAAAAGGAAAAATAACTTCTAAATAATCGCACTCATCTACACAAGTGTAACAGTGTAACGAAGCCTCATCATCCACACGGACATCGCTCAGCTGTTCACATTGGCCCACCAAATGCAATCCGTGAGGAAGCCTGGCTGTGCACAGCTCAGTGCTGGAGGAACACATGAACCATCTCTAGGGCTCTTCAAGAAGGCTCTCCTCCATCCTGGGACCACTCAGCCCGACAGTATTGCAGATCAAGACACGATGCAATTACGGTCCCAAACTGAGCAAGCGTAGGGGCAGAAGTCCTAGTAAATGTGTATATTTGATATCCAGAGGTTAGATTTCTTTTCCTTTCATTTATTGTTTTCCCACACATTGCTTCCAATTCTAAAATAACTCCAAAGTAAAATGAAAAAATAATCCAAGGATAACACACCTAAAAATACTTTTCAAGGGGGTAAAAAAAAAAAAAGGTGAAATCACAGCAAAACATAGGATCTCGGCCTGATCTAAAATAACAAGTGACTGTTTTCTCAATCATTTACTTTAATAAATATCTTGCTTATTAAAAGTTTTAGCAATTATTTCCATGCCCATCACTTGCAAAACTGAAGAAACTGAGAATGTTTCCACAAACTATTTCAGAAAGAACAATTTACAGATAAAATTAGAGGCACATAAACGCCAAGCACTTGACTAAACTCCAGCTCTTGGTGAATGGAAAACCAGTAGCTTCCTGTTACAAGATGTACCAACGGTCTAATAATACACACAAAATCTGACCATTTATAAGCTTCATAAATAAATGTTTCTTAAAATAATATTCTACCACTGTATTTTTAGCCAGGTAAACTTCCCAGGGGAATGACTGTGAATCTGGTTGACAATCTACAGTCTGCTACAAGGAAAAGTAAATGAACCCGGTGGATTAAATTTTCAGAGCATCGCTTGATCTATACAAGAATAAAAATATAAAATTTAGCCCCATAATTTAAGCAGTCTGTAAGCAAATGTGGAAAAGATGGAAGAACAGAAAAATTCTTCCATTAAAGGCCCAGCTGTCCATGTATTCAAAACTTACTGAACAGTAAGTTCAAGACAAACCATATACCAGGGAGAGACAACCATGGACGAAAGGTAAGGAGCAAGCCAGGGATGCAGAGAAAGGCAGGGAGAAGGACAGCAAGGGAAGGAACCCATTACTGGTTAGAGGATAGCTGGACCTGACCATCCAACACGGGTATAAAGCATCAGAGCAACACATGATAAAAATTACCTTGGAAACAGGGACTAAGTGAGATGTTCACCAGAGAAATATAACTTAGGGAACAAGCTAAAAGTTTTAAGGACACCATACGCATAAGTGTATTGAACTGAATAACACACTGCAGTGAAGGAGAAAGATAATCTAATAGTCAGGGGACGAGCTGGTAATTTTCTAGAGCACGACACATTCATGACCTTGGATATGTCTCTCTGTGCCTTCGCCATTCATTTACAAAATAAGAAGCACATCCCTACCTCCAGAGAGAGCTCATAAGATATTGAAGATGGGAAGCCCCTCAGATGCTACCTATTAGCAGAGATCAGAGAAATAGCATTAAAAAGAAAATCAAAAGCGGGGAAAAAAGGTCATATTAAATGAGTGTTTCTGAAACGCTCCCCACAGACCATAAGAACTTGACTGAATGCAACAGCAGCATTAGGTCAACAGTAAATAGCTTTGGAAATCCCACCTCAGGGAAGTCCACAGTAGAGGTACTATAGCTTAGGAAGGAAGATAAAATGCTGAACAAAGGCTGTTCCTGAAGAAATCGAAGCAAAAAACACTTTCACTCATTATCCAGTGACAATTAAAAACGGAATGGAACTCAGAACCCAGGTGGCTCTTTGCATCAGACAACAATGATGAAATAATCTCAAGTTTATAGAGCAATCTTACACCGTTTGTTCAAATGCAGGGTATTTGGATAGGGTAGTTCTTCAAAATCAAAAGACAAATCTCTGAAAACTCCGTATTAATAATGGCAATAGAACAACTTATCAGTTGCTTGCTCACTACTTCTCTGATAATATTTCATTTGGAACAAGCTCCTCAAAATTTAATATTTAAGAGTACTCATCTATGAAAATACAATCAAAACCATTATAATCACAAACTGAAAGATGTGGCTTCTTAAGAGCCTTATGTCAAAAACTCATTAAAAAGCAAGACAGCATTTTTTAAAGGAATATGCTTAAAGACCTAACTATAATTAGATAAGCAAACTCATTAAAATTAATACTAACTTAAAATTTATTTTCAGTTATATATTTTGCTAGACATCTATAAATTTTCTCAGATTTTTCCAGCTCTTCAGAAAAAGTTCTCCTTTGTACACACCCAAAATGTGACCTCATTTGGTTTCCTCCACCAAAGCAAAAAGATATCTTCCACTTGTCAACATTTCCTTTACAGTTAGCATGGCAGTATTGGTGAGAACCAACTCCACAGCTTACACAGTGGAAATGAGTTCGGTCTATGCACCAATCTATGACTTTCAGCTTGGTTCAGATTAAGACTTGCTTGATTTCTACCCTTCCTAGAAGACAGCTCTACAGCAGAGCTCCCTCAAATTTTTCAGCATTGTGCTATCCTGTATCCTTGCTATATGTATATACTCTTCCCATACCTGGGAAGAACTACTGAGTCGATTTATGCAGGGATCTGCAATTACTATTAATTCATATTTACTATTCCATGTTGTCATCAAGTTGGACAACAGAATGGCTAATGAGAAAAACCCAGGGACATTTCTAACCTGGATGGGCATTGCATACATTTTGTGAGATATGCCCAGAACTGAAAATGATTTTCACAAACTGGGAAAGCAGTGTGAAAAGCACTACATTGCTAAAAGGAAAATCTAGTGTAAAAATAGAAAACGGGAGCTATCTGAGAAAGGTAGTTCTATTGCAGGCAATGATATCATGCCACAGTGAATCACAAAGAGAATACGAGTCAGCAGGATGGATCTGCTGCCAGTAAAGGAAAAAAAAATCTAATCTTTTTAAAAATCTTCATCAACTGAAAACTCAAGTGTAGGACAGAAAAGATGATGACCTGCTGCACTCAGTTGTAATGAGACAGAATAGCGTGCCCAGCTCTGAATAGAATTCTTAACAAAAGCTCAAGGCAAGCTGGAGAGAGTCCAGCAGAGAGCAAGAAGAGTTGTAAGAGGTCTAGAAATCCTGAGAGGAATGGCTATAAGAATTACATTTACCTCAAGGAGAGAAAGAGAAAAGCGAGGAGAATACAACAGCACCAGGGAGCATCTGTCTGCCATGTCCACCAAGAAAGGAACAGGCAGGGTAGATGCCCAACTTGCAGCAAGGGAAGTTTGGTATCTGCAGAGTAATACCCATTCCTCTCCCACTCCTTCCTGCCAAATGTTAAGGACAATCATGTACCCGAATGGCTGGTGAAGGGATTGCAGAATGCAGTGCTCAGCAACAGGTTGTTTTACTTAATTAATGCAAATTTAGTAGCCAAATACATACCACTTTTTTAGAATAACTAATAAATACCATTTTGTATATGAGAGATCACTATCTTACCATCCATTTGACAGGAGTCTCTCTGGTAACAAAGTTAAATATTTCCAAAACAATGCTCTCCGAACGCGGGTATAATCTACTGGCAGTGTTCTCAAAAAAACACCGATACAACAGAGGATACTGTTGTGCACAACACAGGGAGTTTAAGATGGAAAAATGAATGGAGTGTGTATAGCTGTAACAATAAAACAGGAACAATACTGACATGACTCACTGACCTGAGGTTTCAGTCTAGCACTTACAACAGACTTGAAGCAAGTGGCTTGGAACATGTAATAGTGTTAGAACAGGATCTGGTATCTTCACCTTGTGACTTCTACCCTGTGTAGCAGACATGGGCTCTTCTCTAGGACAGAGCAGTACATTAAGTGCAGGGGTAAGGCCAACACAGCGTGTGCTCACTGACGGGAGAGAAAAATTCCTACACACACACACAGTTAAAGATATGACTGTTGCACTCCTCTTAGCACCTGTAAGCAGGTGTCCTACACATGAGATTAGCTGCCATCTGTTCTTATTCCATACGTGCAACTGAATTTGTAATTCTACAGTGCAAAGAGGACCAACTTCACCAGGGCTAAGAGCAACCCCTAAAATACACAGAAGGTCCAGTGGCTACGAGTCTGAAAGCTCTCATATTGAAATAGAAGAAAGTGATGTGATACCACCCTTGGTTTTGACAGCAATAGCCTCAAACTTCAAAAGCAAGCCTGGGAGCATATTCCAAGTTCAGTTCAGCCCCCACTAGGAAGACAGCAAGAGACGCACCGATTTCACTCATTATTACCTTTCTCCTAGGACTTTCATCTGAGGGTCAGAATCTCTTTGCTGCCCTCTTTTCAGCCCCTCACTGCAAGATAGACATCAAGGCCCTGGAACGTGTTCAGAGAAGGGCAGCAAAGCTTGTAAGGGGTCTGGAGCACAGGCCTTATGAGGAGCGGCTGAAGGAGCTGGGAGTGTTGAGTCAGGAGAAGAGGGAGGCTCAAGGGAGACCTTATTGCTCCCTATAACTACCTGAAGGGAGGCTGTAGTGAGCTGGGGGTCGGCCTCTTCTCTCGTGTGACTGATGATAGGACTAGAGGGAATGGCTTCAAGCTGTG
>PPHD01020352.1:0-13686 GCA_002909625.1 Bambusicola thoracicus
TCTTTCACATTTATTTTAGCTGTTCTAGAAACCAGTCTTCCTTTCTTGTTTCATTATGAAGAACTGGGCATACAGATTTTAAAGCAGCTTATTAGAAAGATAGAACTTAATGAGAATGGATGAGTAAATAAATTTTACCAGTCACCTCACCTGTGAAGAGAAAGACTTAATCTGATTCAGAAGAACTATTATAGAGTGTACTGATCCCATTAAGTAACATGATATGCTGATTTTGCTTGTGCAACTGTGTGTTTAGAGGATGTGAATACGCTGCTACAAATTCTCATGTGAGACTGGGAGAGGCCTGAATAAATTGGAGATGAAAAAAGGGTTTATTAAGTCATTTAGTTCTCGGATCATTCCCTAAAATGTTTTTTTCTATTGCTGCGTCCAGACAAGTTTTTAACACTACAGGGAATAGGGCTTCCACCATAACCCTGGAAGGAGGCTTGTTCCACAGTTATCTACATCCAGCTCTTATGGCACTTTTCCTCATTTGTCAGAAAAAGCTGCTTAACACAACATAAACTGGGCTTGATTCCTCTGGTTGCCCCTGGGCGATTCCTTTCTTCCTTACTATGTTTTCTTTAGTTTATAATATTGCTGTCTTCTCCTAGTAAAGATGTTGGTGCTTCCTGATATGCATGAGTGGATGATGGATATAGTAAGAATGACAGCTTAACCTGTAAAAAAAAATAGATGTGAGCAATATTTGTGTAAAAGGTTAATCAGTCTAGCAAAAATAAGATGGTCCATTTAGATAACTTCTGTACCTATTTATTTGTAGGCCTTGACAGTCAGGCACATCCACACTCTTTAAGTTGTGAGAAGTTTTGCCCTAGGAGTTTGTAATGACTGGCTCTGCAAACAGAGTCTAAGACCTTAAAAATAGTCTGTTTTCTCTTTGTGTTGTCCAATATCAACAGGAAAGATGATCTTGGGACCAGAACTTTGTTGACAGTGCTGTTTATTATGCCTGAATCTGAACAAAATCTGCTTCATGTTGTTATGTTTGCAAAGGCATTTGCACTGGCAAAGAAGTAAATATTTTTATGACAGGCTGTAACTCCAAAAACATACGAGGAACAGATCTCATGAATAGGAAAGTATTTGTTTTATTATTTCTCCCTGCTTTCCTATCTACCTCCCTTTCTAAAGTGATTAATTGTGTATAATTGATTAATAGGAATAGCCCCACCCTTTTTTTTTTTTAACACTGATTTAAATGAGGAGACTACAAGCTGGAGAAACAGTTAAAGAGACAAATCTCGCTTATAAAAACATAATAAAGCAAGCGGGTCAGTATCTGCATCAAGAAAAATGACCCTTTAGAGATCAAACATACATTCTAAAAATAAAAATACAGAGAAATATTTTACTTAAGAATGTAAACATTAATTTTCTTCCTCTCTCTGGCCCTCCTTGTGGTGATCACGCTCTCCCAGCAGCATAAATTGCAGTAATTACAAAAAAACATAAATCTGCATTTAGAACATGTCTGCAGCTTACAGGTGTGAATAAGGTTTTGTTCTTTAAACAAGACATTTTCTAGTCAACTCTCTGATTTAAGAAACATCTCACCCTTTGGTTTGTGTTTCTTAAAATAATGTATAGAAGAGTCAGAATCTTTTCTTTCTCTTGTATTTGAAATCCTTTATTAACTCTGATACAACTGAAGCATTTGTGATAAACCACACACATTTGTTTTTCATATAGCATTACTTTAATAAACAAATCAGTGTCACATTCCTGCATGACACAATTTCAACCCATTATTAATCATACTAAATGTTATTTTGAACCTTTACTTTTTTCTTTTTTTTTTTCCCTAAATATTGTCAGTGGAATATTGTAGGCCTCTGCTGTTTTCTTTCAGCGAATTCGAGGTCGAAAAGCCAGTCTGGAGGAAATACAGCTGGTTCACTCTGAACATCATTCACTGCTGTATGGCACCAGCCCCCTGAACAGACAGAAGCTGGACCCCAGGAAACTCCTAGGTCTGTACAGGCCTCTATTCTACTGAGAACAGCACATTCCAGCACTGTCATTAGTCATAGCTGGTGTCAGTTTAAAATACTTGGCAAGCAGTGTGACAAAAATTCACTTTTTCCAAATGCATTGCTATGTGGAAGGAGAATGTTACAATGGAAGCCAAATATAGATTAGCAAAACGCACAGACTGGAAAGCACAAAGAGAAGCTTCTTCTCATTCGCTTCAAAATTGTCAAAGCATTAACACTTTATTGTAATTTGTTCTCTATCAGAGATCAATGGCAATTCTGAATGCAGTTGGTCTTCGATCTCCTTGTTCTCTGCTTTGAAAATGAGAGTTTAAGATACACTTGCTTGTCAGAACTGCTTGTTTGCTGTTCTCATTTGCTTTATTTCAATGACTTCAGCCATGCTAAGTGCAGATACCATGCCTGAGTCTTGCTATGAAGTGAACTTTATTTTAATGCCTTCCCACTATGCAGAATACCATATATTTCTGAATAACAGAGAAAAGAGTTATTAAAATATCAAATGAACCTATGATATACAGAATACCATAAAACTGCCAAGATTTTCATATCAAATATCTTCACAAACAACCAATGCTCATATGCTTCCATAGTAGAGAAGTAAGGTTGATCTGGCTGCTGTCATGACTGGAGCAAGAAACAGAGCCTCTTACTACACCTGCTACAGAGGATGTAAAAGGAAACACAAGTAGAGCATTTTGGAAATAATCTGTGAGTGAAATCCTGCCTTTTCTATCCCTGCACACAAGATGAAACACATAGGATACGTATATTAAAAATAGCAAACTAAAATGTGGAGAGTTGCCTAAATGTAATAAAACTAAACCCAAACAAACACACTACTAGCCATCAAAAGAAATTGCTGTTTTAGTTTTCTTAATACTTAGCAATTATTTTGCTGTGGAAAGAGTTCTTTCAATAAGGTAGACTGTGGTCTCAGTGAATCGTTAAAGGAGATAGGAAAAATGTAATGATCACAGTAACATCTAAGTTTATACACCTTTGACAAAACAAAATATAAGCTAAAAAATAATTACAACATGATAGGTTCTCAGAAGCTATAATTTTCAAGGTAGGAAATCCCCATTAAAAATAAATAAGAACTAAATTCCTGCAAAATGAATAACTGGAAACATTTGATTTGGGTTCATCATTGTCAAAATGTTCCATCTTGATAGAGTCGAGCATTTCATTTGGATTTTTTTATTATTATTATTTTGATTCATTTCATTTTAATTTTTACATTATTTAATATAACATACATTTATATGAAGTCTTGTTCCCATTTTGGACTGTTATATGGGATGCAGTATGTAGTTTCAGTTATGGAGTGAAAAAAAGTAATGGACCCAGGTATTCTTGCTGTGTCTCTACCTATGTATACAGAATGCAGAAAGCTCTGTTTACTTAATCTCAAAAATCTGTTTATTTGTTCACAGTTCTTTGCTCAACACTCTTTGCCCTTGTCATTTGTTACTCAGTCCAAAACACTGACTCGCTGAGTTTATATCGAGATCACACTCCCAGCATATATCCTGAGTGTATCTTTGGCTGAATGCCCTTTTCTGTCTCTGTAGGATGTTTTCTTGCTGCTTCTTGCATGGCCTTTTACCAAGACAATGGTCAATTAAACACCCTTCCTACATGCTTTTGCATGTGTCTGTTTTTTTGGCTGGAAAGTCTAACCATTTAAGCTTTCATACTCCTATTTAAAATAACTTAATTATCTTCTACATTTTTCCAAAATGCAGTGTGACTGTTCCATCTTTCATTGTCCCCAGTTAAGTGTGGTTGAACCTAACCAATGCTGACATTAAAATTAATATCTTGGTATGGTACAAAAATTCAAAATGATGTGTAGTGAAGGAGAAAAGTCTAAAGGAAATGTTTCTCATCAAAAACGTCATCAATAACAACATCATCTCATAACTTTCCCATTTCAATTAAAGTGCTTTTTTTTTTTTTCCTACAGAAATTGTTCCATCAGATTATGGCTTTGCATTCTAATGAAAAGGGTTTTCTTCCTTCCCTTACTCTTCTGTGCATCGAAAAAGATAGTCACATTTAGTTCTCCATTTAACCCTCAGAAAAATATTTGTCCCCTGTCCCTGTTCAGAAGAGGACATTTGCATTTTCTGAAGGTCTTTTCTTGCTCACATAAAGTTTCTATATCTTGTAAATAGAAAACAAACACCTGGAGGAATAAAATTTGTCGAATGACTAGAACTGGAAATGAGCTACCTGTCGATAAGTGCTGATTTCTCTCTTAAGGAAAACTACTCTGTTCTGGAACGCTGCGAAGTAAAACAGCTGTGAACTACTGAAATCAGTGAGAATTGTGCACGTAGATATTGTTCACATTTTAATTGTGCTTTCAGAGTATAAACTGTCTAAAACTCCTGGCTTTATTTCTCCGAATCAGGGGTTGCAAAAGCAGCTATTGCAAATGATTGCTTCAATTTTTACACTATCATGCAGTTTAGCTTTTAACTGATCGTATTTCACCGTGGTGTGTTAAACAACATGTTATGTTGCATTACATTTTCTTGACGTGAAGGAAACTAATATGGAGACTGCATGTCACATCACATTATGGTTTCATGTAACAGAATACAATCTTTCATACCTCTCTGAGTGAGCTTAAGGGCAGAACAGTTACCAAACGTGTCTTAAAAATTTGACTGCTTTTTACCTCTTCGACCATAATTAATAAAGTGTTTCTAAAGATCAAATTTCCTACAATCACAAATCTTTAAAAGTGGGAAATACTCTGTTAACACATCACTGACAGTGGGGCAGTATTTAAAGTACAACTAAAGGATGCATTTATAGAGCATCTATGCGATTGCACTTCCTTAGAAAAAAAAGTCTTCATTCTCAAAGGATGATACTAGAAGCAAGTAGATTCCTCAAACTGACTCTTTACTAAATGGTGCCTTTTAACAAGGAAATACATTTTTAGTGGATTTTTTTTGTGGTGGTGGTGGGTTTTTTGGTGTGTGTTTGGGTTGGTTTTTTGGTGTGCATTTATTTATTTTTCAGAAGGGAACATTTTCCCATTACTCTTCTTGCTCATCAGACTCTCAGACCTGAATTTCAAATCTCATAAGTGCTATTGGCTTCTACAGGGGCTTCCTGCTTTACCACCCAGTTTGCCTAGCCAGCTCCTACTGTCTTTGTGGGTTGACATTTTTGAGTATAATATTTCTAGCTCTACCTGTGAATTTTTGTGGTGAATCTTCTCTAGATCTTTCTTGTCAAGTTATTTGCTTGTGACTGCAAACTCTGACAAGCCATTTGTCTTTTACATGTCACTCTGAAATAAATGTTTTCTATTTATTTTGGTGGAAACTAGGACAGATACAAAGATCACAATAAAACTACTGGATAGAGTGAATTCTCAGCTACGAAACACTATTTTTCAACCTATTCATCGCTACTATCTATGCATTTTCCTCCAGCGATGTGCAAGAACTTGCATGCCATGCTCATCAAAGTCTGCATGGCGTCCAGAACATGGCTTGTTTTTCACATCAGTGTCACCACTGCAGAAATGCATTACGCACCATCTCACTGGTCTCCATAAATGCTCTGCAAGGATCAGTGAATGCCAGTGGGTGATTTTTTTTTTGTGCACAGAGGAATTCAGTTCCACACTTTGCTTCATATCCGCTTCTACATCAGATGCCATTTTGTCAGACTGCCCCTCTGCCGCCACCTCTCGCACGGCAACAACACATAACAGAACATTGGAAGGTTCATCTTCTAGTCCCGTAGCACCACCATTTACCTCTGATGCTGTGGGCCAAAATAATAAAATAAGAGGTATTACTTTTGGAGTAGTCCTTGTCTACTGAAGTATCTTTCTATCTATGTCTTCTTTCTATTATTGTTTTATTCTGGATGTATCCTAGGTAAGAAAGGGTGGTACAGGGAAATATCTACTATTTACCAATTTCAGCTGCGGCAACAACTCCAAGCATGATGGAAAATTCTCACAATTCATCTTCAGCGTTTGCTTTTTACTACTGATTTTCATTTTTGGAGAAGTGTTGTGAGCTCCTTTCTTTCTTAGAGGATAGCCAAGTGATGTCTCTCTCTCTCTGTCTTAGTGGAGCCTTTCCCAAAGTTCTTTTAATGAAATCTTGATGTTTTTCTTATTTTGCAAATTCTGTCTTCAGCTTTTTTGCTCTTGTGCAATAATAAGTTAGTATCCTGGCAAATTTCTTGATAAACTGAAAGGGCTTTATGATTGTTTTTCTCTGTTTTCATGCTATCTGTTGATTGATTTTAGGGTCTTTCCTCACCATCTGCTTTTCTGTTTCCACTTTGTGTTTGTTGTTTTTAATAGTGTTTACCATGTACAATATGCCCTGCTGCACAGAGATAAATGAGAATTCATCTGTTCTCTCTTATACAGTGGAATTTAAGAAAAAAGTCTAGTCATTCAATATTCTGAAAACGCCTCCTTTTATCTCAAATTTCAGTCTGTGTTTCTATTAACATCTCCTGTCACTTTAGCAGCGCTAATTTTTTAGTTAGCTGCTCAAGACTTTTTGATCTTCCCCATAGCAAAAAGTGAAAAACTGCTGCTCACATTGGTCCCTGGATCTGCTTAGCAAGAAGTCTGGAAAATCCTTCCATACCTCTGGTCTGACAGTCTTTGTCAGTAAACATTTCCTTGCGTGTCTGAGGCCATTAGGACTCGCAGTATGAGAACTCTGCATAGCTGCTGCACCTGCATTTCCCCTGGTAGCTCCACAGGAGGTTTTGTTTCGCTTCTCTAGCACGCTGCAAACTGATCAAAGGCCTCTAGTCGGTTAAAAATGCATCTTGGATTTTACTCAAAGCGTAAAGCACTTTCTTCATCTCAAACCTTTCAGTCTGGTCTCCCATACTTCAAAGATGATGGCTTATAATTGTCTTTATACATTTCATTGGCACCTGCTAAACATGAGTAACTGCAGTGTTTGCCCCTTCCATAACAATGGGTGGCTCCTCTTGGTAACCTGAGTGATTCACTATCTAACGCTTCCTCCATATGGCAAAGCCACAAAGCCAGTTCTGTGATAGCCCGTTCCACAGCTGCCTTAGGATCAGATTACATACTTGAATAAGACCTGCTCCAAATTCTGAGATCCTTACCCAGCTTCAAGATAGTCCTTATCAAGAGAAACAATGAGTTTAGTGGTTCAAAAAAAAGAAAGTGTGAACAAATAAAAAGTGATTATAATTATTAGCTTTATCACATTATCTATAAAGCATAATAAGCTAGAAATAAGATTCTAAGACCCATTCAGTTTATGTTCCCTTTGGTACAATGTCTACGCTGAGTACTACTGACATAAATAATGAAAAAGATATTTCACGTTACGTTTTAAAAATATTAAAACATAAAAATAAAAAAAAAAAAACATTAAAGTATCTGTTAATGGGATGTAAAAAATCAGACCCGTATTTGAATAGCTAGGAAGATGAAGACAGCAGTTTTCAAAGGAGAAACTTTTTGGAGAGCTAAGTTAAGAAATAGTCACCAGTTGCATGTGAAGCTTAATGAGGTTCCCTCTGTTGTCAGTGAAAAGAAACAGACACTTCTCAAGTACAATTCATCTCATCAGTCATGCAGGCTGGGGAGAGGTGCCTACCTCACTCTACTGGCTGTGGAATAAGCTGAGATGAGTAGTGTAGGCAAGCTGCTTATCTTTTCAGCAGCTAAAGATACCAGGTTGACTACTAGCCCTAGTTCAGAGTGATTTGCTGTGGAGTTCCTTTGAAACTATTGCTTACCAATCTTAGGATTTGTGACTGTTGCAGCAAAAAAGTAATTTAAATGTCCCATAGCTGATTTGCTTTTGAGGTATTAATGAAGTCCTTTATTTTCATTATGTGATGCCTAAATTCAGAAATCAGAACTACAGTAGAGATTGCTGTTCCAGTATTTGAATGATTTTTTTATAATTGATACTTATTGTTTCTATCTTTTTTTTTTTTCTTTGATATATAGGCAACGTGTCTCAAAAACTCTTTTCCTTGCTGCCTTGTGGGGGACTTGGGGTAAGTAGATGTTTGGTTGTTTCTTTCAAGAGGGGCAGCACACAACAAATGTATTAATTCATAAATTCCATAGCAATGTTATACTAACAATTCAAATTCACAAGAAGTTGATAAATCTAGAGAGGAATCCTTTGACATTATCTTACTGTTTTCAAAGACATGACTAAAATACATTGCAATAAGCATATGAAACAGGTAGGAACATCTTTTGTGGAAATGTGTACATTTCTTGTCCTAATTTTTTTTTTGCATGTGATCTTTTTTTGAGAAAAGTAACATGGGTGCAATTGCTTCCAGCAGAATGAAATTTGATGAAGCTGCTTCATGTATTGCTGAAAAGTAAACATAGCTTTGCATTGCTCAGAGGGCAGGAAAAAAATACTAGATTATCAGAACATATTCATTCTGAAATACAAGTGTTGAATATTAGTATTTAATGGGCAAAAATGTATAGATAAGAATGTGTTGAAACAGTAGGTAAGCAATTCATCCAAATTATTTAACACTTTTAGAATGGAGAATTTGTACTGATCTTGGTGTCATGCTCATACTAAATTCAAGGGAAGATAGTAGCAGGACAAATTCTTTTTCATGTACAGGTCTTTCAGGTATTTTTTTTTTTCCTCCTTTCATTCTTTTTTCCCCCACACAGCAGTTTTCCACGCACCTAGTTCAGCTTGGTGCATTATTTACTAATGTCAGTGATATCGAAATGCTGATATTACTATGTATGGATGGGCTGTCCAAGTGATGCATATATGCTTTAGGTTTTGGGTTTTTTTTGCTCTTTCTCAGTACTCAGAAATACAGCCACAATCTCTGGAATGAAATCAGAGCTATAGATCAACTTCCAATACAAATTTCTAAAATTTTATTTTCTTTTATCCTTCACAAAGGGTGAGTTCCATGCCATAGTAATCTTGCTTATAGTCTCTTTTTTTCTTTTTTATAATGAGATACTCAACAAATAAAATATACGTTGTAAGATTTTAACACCAAACAATAATAGTTCCATTTGAGTTTTCAGTATTTCATAATGTTTGAGGATTTCTTTACTGAGAGTTATGGAGAATGAAAGGATCGGGAACTGGTAATCAATCAAGTTCCTTTACTGTGGATTTAGGCTTGCTAAGGATTCTGACCAAAATCTGGAACAACTTGGTGATTAACAACTTGCTATATTTGAAACTTGGGGATCATTCCTTTGTATGGATCACCTAACGTTACACATAGTCATGTAGACATGCACGTATACGTGCACCTCTGTGCATTTCTGTATACACGAATGCACGCACACATGCTTGTGTACACAAATTTCTCTATTAAAAAAAGGGTGAAATTAATTGTCATTGGGGTATTTTTTCATTTTTTTTTTACTGTTCCTGTAGAAATCAATATGTTTAGAGAGGCTTAAACAAGAGATGAATGATGTTATGAAAGAATTTTGTTCAGACTTCTGAGCAAAGAGAAGCTGCTGCAAAATTTCATGACAATTCTTTTTGAGGGCTTTGGAAAATAAACTGGACTGTGGTATGCTTTGAAAATAAAACGATAAAAGGTTTTTCTACAAAACGTTATTGAGGCATTGGTGAGTTAGTACTAAAATATCATAAACAGGAATGAAGTTTGAAATCCTTTGAAATCCTTTTAGTAATGAAAGTGTGTTGCCCACTGTAAAGAAAACACAAGATAGTAATGCTCAGCATAAATTAGCTTTTTAAACACTTAAATTTATCTGTACTTTCTTGAGTCTTTTTGCTTTATTTCTGATTTAGAATCATGGAAAATGGATTAAAGAAGCTATTGTAGAAATGGATCCTTTATTTATATTTTTCTAGTTGGTTTCCCTTTCTACATATTATTATTGTCAGCCTTGCTGTGGGCCTCTTAAAGAAATGGGTTGTGACCTTTTTCAAGGTAAATAATCAGATTAGGAGCTCTCTTTCAGTGATATTTAGCTGTCTGTTGGTTAAGATGAGCTCTGGGAAAGGGAGCTGCTTCAAGCCGTCTGGAAAGCAATTCCTACATTTACTTTCAAAAAAGATAGTAGAAAGAAAGAAGAAGCATTGCTATTTCATGCTTTTCAACTTAGTTGAGGGTTATGAAGCAGTAATCAGTGCGAAACCCATAGTTCATGCAAAGACTGTGAGGAGGCGTAGAATCATTTAATTTTTTTATTCTATGTATTTTTTTTCTTTGCTTGCTTAATTGGTAATTTGTTTACTAAATAGGACAGTGAGAAAGGCTATTACTAAAATAAGAAAAAGACCTCAGTTCTTGAAGAATACTGTATAGCTTTCTCTTGATTGAGTGCTCTTTGATTCTATTGTCTTCAGAGATATGGGAACCTTGCTGACTGTTATTAGGCAGCCTTTCTATTATTAAATAGATGTGTGGTTAAACTACTCACACAGGAGATGTTCCCATCTAGGATTATTTCTCTTCTCTGCCAGGTTGTATTTAATATCAGAGTTCTCATTTCTTAAGGAATGTTGTTGTTACTGAGGAATCATAAATTGTTTCTGGGTGGGGACCCTCACACCACACTAAAGCTGCGGCACTGTTGAAAGGAGCACTGGGCCAATAAGATAGAGCACAGGAAGGAGCAAAGGCCATGTGCCTAAGTATATAATCTACCTGTCATACATTTACAAAGTGAAGTCCTAGCACCTCTTTCACAAAGCTTATATATTTCACATGAAGCAATCACGTTGACAAAATGTGAACTATTCTTGGAATAAAGACTGGAATTTAAGACTTCATAGGCATTACAGGCATAATGAGCTGATGGGCAATAAATATTATTGGCATGAACTTGGGATGGCTTGCATTGTCCTGACAGGACTTAAAGGTGCAACTAACCTCCTCAAGCCTAAATTCCACTATATTGTTGATTTTGTTGTCATCTCTGTCTGTTCTAATAGCGCTAATAAATTGCAGCCAAGATGAGGGATCCTCTTTTTTGGATTTTGCAATCGCAGAAAAAGAAAACTTTATCAAGAATTTTGAATTTTCTCCATAAAAAAGGTCTGATATTTTGGGGTGCTCTTCCATTGCAGTTCTGAGTCATTTGCATCAATGCAAAATACATGCAAAGCTACTGCTTACTGATTCAGTAAAGAATTTTCATCTCTATGTATATATTTTCAAGTAGTGATAGTGACTAATTAAGTCAGAGTCACTGGTGAATTTTACTTGGTATATGCCAGGATTTCTGACAAAGAAGGAAAGAAAAGAATGAAAAAGAGACAGAACAACTAATAAATATCTCCCTATCCAAGAACCCAAAGATGACTCATACTGACAGCCAAAGTGAACAGATCTAACATATATATAGAAAAAAAAGGAAGTCTATACCTGACCTCCTAATTTTACCCATAACAGGTTTTCTTTCAATGACAGTTCATTTTTCATCACAGAACTATCCAGTCAGCAACACATCTGCTGAAGTATCAGACTTCCCTTTTTGCAGTAATGGTTTTAATTCTTTTTTTTTTTTTTTTCAATTTTAGCATTGTGACAGGTTTAATTGTTGGTAAAGAGTTCTAATACTGAGGGGTGTGATTCCTTACGCTAAAGAGACACTATCAGCTCTACAGCCAATGTTTCTAATAATAACAGATAGATTCTTGTAGCTTGTCAGAGGTTTGGAATGTGGAAAGGTTTCCAGGGGGTGGGTAAATTGCAGGTGAAATGGCTGAATGGGGAGAACAATCACAAATTACTTTCTGGTCCTGCAAATTATCAGACAATGTCATAATTTTTCTTCTGTGAATAGCCACTAGAGATATAACTGATCATTTGATCAGTGCATCCATCTATTGCAATTCCTCCCCTTCTGTTCTGCTGTGAAAATGACAAAAAAAGAAGCAGAAATCTACTTTTAATGGGAGCAAGTTTCATCTCTTTGCCTCAGTCTGTCACTAAAAATAGTGATTGTTTTCCTGCCTGTTTGACCTGCTGCTGTGTGAAGAAATCTTGAAGTCATTTCTCAGCCATATTTTTTTGCCTAGTTGATCGGCAAAAAAAAACCCACAAAAGCAAAGAAGAGTGGGCTTTTATGATAATGTCATCATCGGCTCCCAGCTTCAAACACTTCTGCGGCTTTTGAATTGTCATTTATAACTTGGAACTGAACCGACCCATAATTCCCTTGATGCATTTAGAGAAATTGATAACAGACTGCTTCTTTTATGGCTCAGAGGAGGCAACTCCAATCACATCACTATTGGCAGTCAATATTATTTTCTGACATGGTTGTAAAAGTATAAAGGGGCTTATGGCATTTGTTTAGATGAGGAATGGGCTCTCAAGCTGTGCTGGGGTTTATGGGTCCAGATTACTGACTAGCAAAGGGAATATGATGTTTGCAAACAGGATATGATTTTATTTAAGTTTGGGTTTCATACGTTGTTCCCTTGGGATTACTCTGCAGACAGAAGAGAATTTCACTTTTATCATATGAAATTGGGCAGTTATCCAATCCTTCCCTCCTTTCTCCCCCTCAAAGACACTGCTCCAAACCTGTAATGTGTAAAGTCAGATTTCTAAATTGCAAGAGGAGATGGGGAAGAATACCACCCTGTAAGAAATTAGACTTTCACAGAATAAATCTTTAGTGAGCTTAACAGTGTTATTCATGAGCTAAATACTCAGCTATCTGAGTGGCTAAGAATGGCTTGTGCATATTAGGAAAGTCCATTGCATTTCCTTTAATTTTGATGTTATCGTAGTAAAAGAGAAGAGATTTTCTGCTAGGATAAGCTGATCTTGTTTCATTTCTGGAGTACAGCTTAATTCTTGCATACCAGAAAAGAATTTGACCTGTAACTATTAAGAAAAGAAATTTAAAACTATGAAATCTCTCTACTCTTTTCCAAATTCTACAAAATATTCATAGCATCTCTCTAAATGTTATGAATGTTGATTTTCTCCCTGGTATTCCTTGCTGCAGTAGTTGTACAGTACTGCTTTTTGTCCTGACCACACAGGAAGAAATGAAAGAAGAAAGGCAAGATCTCAACAGTGCGCAACTTTAATAAGTCAACCAGGGAACAAATTGTTTTCTTCTGCTTCTCATTCTTACTGTGTGCAGGAAGATTTCTCAGCCTTTAAATGTTATAACTTTTCATTCCTCTTATAGGTATTAATTATATCAACCTGTGGTACCACGGCATAGAAATTAAGAAAGTATCTGTGATAGTACTGACTCTTTTTTTTGTATATTTTAGGCTTCAGGATGATTTGAGGTTCTCTCCTCAGATCTGTACCCAAAGCTGGCTTTAATAATATCAGACTCACTATGGTTTGTGCATTCAAACTAAATGTCACCTCCATGTAGGTGTTACAATTAATGTGTGTCATTCCCCTGTATCCCAGAGGGTACCAAAATAGGCATAGTCCTGTCATGATATCAACCAAAAATAAGTTTGTTTCCTTGGACTCATAGTTACACAGTTTTGAGTGTGTGCTCTTTTCTCCAGAAAACATCAAAATATGTAGTCACAAAAGCCATCCTGATTCCACCACAGTGTTCAAAGTACAGTGCAAGTGGGTATGGAAATGCAATGAGGGCTGGAGGTTTGTCATCTCAGAGCATTCAGGGTACTGC